>VWPU01008363.1:0-54037 GCA_013398955.1 Callaeas wilsoni
CCTTCCCTTCCCCTTTTCTTTCCCTTTTGGATGATGGATGATGGATGGATGCATGGAGGGATGGATCCATGGATGGATGGAGGATGGATGATGGATGGATCATGGGTGATGGATGGATCATGGATGGAGGGGTGGATGATGGATGGATGGAGGGATCCATGGATGGATCTATGGATGGCAGGTGGATGGATTAAAGGAGGGATTAATGGGTGATGGAAGGATGGATGGATGGAGGGAGGAGGGAAGGAGGGATGGATGGATAGATGGATGGATGGATGGAGGGAGGAGGGAAGGAGGGATGGATGGATAGATGGATGGATGGATGGAGGGAGGAGGGAAGGAGGGATGGATGGATAGATGGATGGATGGATGGAGGGAGGAGGGAAGGAGGGATGGATGGATAGATGGATGGATGGATGGAGGGAGGAGGGAAGGAGGGATGGATGGATAGATGGATGGATGGATGGAGGGAGGAGGGAAGGAGGGATGGATGGATAGATGGATGGATGGATGGAGGGAGGAGGGAAGGAGGGATGGATGGATAGATGGATGGATGGATGGAGGGAGGAGGGAAGGAGGGATGGATGGATAGATGGATGGATGGATGGAGGGAGGAGGGAAGGAGGGATGGATGGATAGATGGATGGATGGATGGAGGGAGGAGGGAAGGAGGGATGGATGGATAGATGGATGGATGGATGGAGGGAGGAGGGAAGGAGGGATGGATGGATAGATGGATGGATGGATGGAGGGATGGATGGATGGATGGATGATGGATGGCTGCTGCACCTTCCCCCTCTTCCCTCACACATACTTCCATAATAAATATGGGATTTTCCTGGTGTTGAACAGCAGAAAGGCTGTAAATTTATTGATATAATTTAAGACCTCAGTGGATTTAAAAACTAAGGATCCTTAAAAAAGGATATTCCTCTTCCACAAGGGCATTTCCCTCAGTTTCATAGATTAATCCTGAGGAATATTTCTGGGAAAAGGCATTTTATGAATCAATTCTGCGTTTCTCCTCTCTGACCACAAATTCCAAGTACCTGGACGCGATTTCTCCAAGACTTTTTGTTACTTTTTCCAAAGCAATGAGTTTACAAAACCCGTGCCTCCAGAGGAAATCTCCCCTACCTGTTTGAGGGCCAGGAAGTTCTTAGGGGACTGGAGCATCTTCCCTAAGGAGCGTGGCCCTAAGGGAGAGCTGGGGCTGTTCAGGCAGGAGAGGAGGAGGTTGTGTGAAGACCTCAGAGCCCCTTGCAGGCTCTGAAGAAGCTACAGGGAGGCTGGAGAGGGACAACTCATCAGGCACTGGAGTGGCAGGACACAGGGAATGGCTTTAAGCTGATAGAGGGCAGTTTTCTTTGGGATCTTGGGAAGGAATTGTTCCTTGGGAGGGTGGGCAGGCCCTGGCACAGGGTGCCCAGAGCAGCTGTGGCTGCCCCTGGATCCCTGGCAGTGTCCAAGGCCAGCTTGGAAGGGGCTTGGAGCAGCCTGGGATAGTGGGAGGTGTTCTTAAAAATATCCTCACTATTTCAAAGCCATGGATTTCTTTCTCCAGGGATGCTGCCCTCACTGGAGTTCAGCATTTCCCTGCTGAAGCTGAGCAGGGAACTGACCCTCCTTTGATTTGAGTGCAGGTGGACAAATAAACGCCAGGCAGCTCCGGCTTTGTGGCAAGAGCTGCACCAAGAATTGTGGGGCAGAGGAACAGGTTGGTGCAGCTGGCTGGAACTTTTCCAGGGCTGGTAATTCCAGGTGAATCCCGGTGCAGCAGTGGGATGTCCTGTGTTTGCTTCTCCGGTCAGGCACCATCCCCACTCTGTTTTGTCACCTGGTTCTTCATCTCTGTTCCCCGCTGATCTGAGAGGGGAATATATTGGATAAACCTGACCCAGTGCAACTCTTTGATACTCCTTTTATGAAGAGGATGAAAAACTCATTTCTTGCTCAATTTGTTTATTTATTCCAGTGAGATGGAATCAACACAATTCCTTCATCCCATGAAACGTCAGTGAAGGCAATGCTTATTTCCCAAGTGTTTCATTATTAGTTAGGAACAAACCATCACCTTAATGATACTGTTGATCTTTCTGGTTTTCCACTGGGAAGGAAAAGTTGAGGAATTCGAACTGTCCACTCTCCTCTCATGATGCACAGTTACAGACTCAGTGCCAGAGCACAGGGAAAAAAAATCATGGAATCATGGAATGGTTTGGGCTGGGAGGGACCTTAAAGCCCACCCAGTGCCACCCCTGCCATGGCAGGGACACCGCCCACTGTCCCAGGCTGCTCCAAGCCCCAATGTCCAACCTGGCCTTGGGCACTGCCAGGGATCCAGGGGCAGCCACAGCTGCTCTGGGCACCCTGGGCCAGGGCCTGGCCGCCCTCCCAGGGAAATCATTTTTTTCTAAAATCTCACATTCCTCATGTGCAGGTGCCCACCAGAAGGGGAATTTTTGCCTCCTTCTCCTGTTCAGAGCCAGACCGAATGCTCTTCCATGCCCATCTCCCACATCTCGCTTTGGGAACACATCTCCAAATGTTTTTACCTCTCCACGAGTGTGTTTGAATGCTGTGGTCATTACTAATGATTGCAAAATAATGAAGAGGTGAGAATAAGGCTGCTGAGTTGAGCATTCAGTGCTAAAGAATTGTATTTTAGTAAAAAGAAAAAGAAGGAAAAACAGGCTCAGAGTCACACATTTATCTTCTCCTCCTCCACCTTGCACCTGTTCCCCCCAACCCTCCTTTGTTGACTTCAAAAAACCTGTTTTTCACTGTTTTGGGGGGTTTTTTTTGTGGGCAACTTTGTTACATCTGAGTTTCTGAGAAAGAGGGGAGAAAACAGAAGAAAGTGAATAACTGAGAGCTGCAGCCAGGGTGGGTTTTTGTGGTGCTCAACATTTATTTTAGAAAAGCTCTGGAGGGAACCTCAGGCTGAGCTTTGGGGCTTTGGGGGCTTTTTTTTGGTTGTTGTTTCTTTGCTCACTGACAGGGGAAATGCAGCAGCAAAGCTGAGCCCTGATTCTCAGCCTGTCCTGCAGCTCTTATCCGTGGAATCTCTTCATCCCCTGCTTTCCCCTCTGATCCCACACAAGCCAGGTGTCACCTCCCTGCCAGAGTGGCCGTGGGATTGCTGGAAGTCCATGAGGAGAAAATACGGACAGACAGGTGAGGAAAACCTACCTGCAGCCCCAAATTCCACAGGGACGCTTGCAGGAAGCCCTGGAAGCGTTCAAAGCCAGGCTGGACAGGGCTTGGAGCAAGCTGGCCTAGGGGAAGGTCCCTGCCTGTGGGACTGGATGAGCTTTAAGGTCCATGTCAAGCCAAAGCATTCCCTGATTCCGTGAGGACAGGCTGAGCAGGCAGAGGAGCCGCTTGGGTTGGGAACAGTCCGATCCAAGGTCTCAGTTTGCAATGGAATTTTTCAGAGGAGGGGGTCCTTTCCATGGATGAGAAGCGCGAGCAGCAGCAGCTGCCGACTGCTTGGAATGTCTGTGGGATCCTGAGAGGGTCAAGTCCGCACAAGTTGGCCCTGAGAGCTTTGAGCTCTGCCTTGGAGTGTAAAACGAGCCTCCAGTGCAGGCACCTGATCCCCTGTGCCACTGAGGAGCCGAGGTGACTCACGAGGGCGTTTTGGAGCTTTCCCGGTTCCTGAAAAGGTGGTTCCTTCTCCCTGCCCCAGCCTGGCTGGCCAGGACAGCCCCGGATTTAAACTGGTGTTTCCTCCGTGTCTGCCCGAGGCGAGGTGTCGGCCCTGCTGAGGGAAGGAGAAAGGGTCTCCTCTGCTGAGGAGGAACGCGGAACACAACAGAGGATCGTGGAATCATGGAATGGTTGGGGTTGGAATTTAAGGACAGTCCGGTGCCACCCCCTGCCAAGGGCAGGGACACTTTCCACTGTCCCAGGCTGCTCCAAGCCCCAATGTCCAACCTGGCCTTGGGCACTGCCAGAGGAGCCCACAACCTCTCTGAACAACTTGTTCCAGCCCCTCCCCACCCTCCCAGGGAACAATTCCTTCCCAATATCCCATCTAACCCTGCCCTCCTTCAGCTGGAGGCTGTTCCCTCTCATCCTGTCCCTAACACAAAGCTCCCTGCTCCCCGTCTGGGGGAGATTTGGGGACTCCAGATTCCTTTTCCTGCTACAACCCTGCTCAGCTCCTCTTCCCTGACCCCGGCACCCAGTGGGTGCCTCAGGGATGTTCCTGTTCCTCAGGAAAATTTGGGCTCTGCTGATTCACACTGCCTGAGGAGCAAGTGCCAAATCTCTTGTTGTACCTCCCTCATTATTTGGGATTTTCCAACTGGTTATTAGAGGTGATTCCCATTTATTAAAGAAAGGGCCATGAGTAATTTTTGATGCGTTGGTGGTTTTGCTACTCATGATGTGAGGTGATAACAAATGAGAGATGAGATGAAAAACTTTACGATCTCTATAATCTCATCGTTTCCCAGGAATAATTAGTCAGCTTCCTTTTGGGTTTTTGTGGGTGTTTTCCATGTGCCAGGAAAGAAAGTGAAATATTTCTAAGAATAAGAAGATGTAATGATAAAATCCTCGACGAGCAGGAAGAAATGAAGATGAGTTTAATGCTTAATGGGGGGAGATGTAAGAGGTGTCTCTGGGATTTTGAGGGATGGAGATACCCGTGATGCCCTGGAGAGGCTGCCCTGGCGCAGAGGCTGGGCAGAGTGAAAGGATAAAGGGCAGGGATTTATGGAAAGGCCTTCCCAGGGCGCACCTTGGGCAGTGCAGGAGTCTCGCCGAGACTGCACCCAGGATGGACACAGCCACACGTTTCTGGGACAGATAGAAGTTCCGTCCATTTGCATATCAGAGGTTAATAGTCCAATTCCAGCTTCAGGCAGTGCAGTCCCATTCTCTCAGTTTGCTCCCCCCAACTCACTTTTGTTTCCGTTTCTCGGGGCCTGAGACAGTGAGGTGTCCTTGATTCTCAGGCCCGGAGAGGAATTGTTGTGTCTGACCAAAATGGGAAAAGCAGTTGCTCACACTCTGTATGGAGCTCAGAGTTACACACTAAAGAACTGCAGGATTACAGATATATGGAAATATAAAAGCTAAAATCCTAAGGCATCACCTGTTGGTAGAACATCACCTTGTGGCAGGAACTGTGCTGGCTTTGAGGGAGCTTTTTGTGGGAAAAGGCCTCCTGGATCAAGGGATACTCCAGGATTGCAGTGGTGGTTGGTCACTGGTGGCTTTTTTTGCTTTTCCAGTTTATCTCCCTTTTCTCCTGGCCATCCTCCACCTCTCCCTCCTGTTTCCACCCCACGACCTCTTTGTCTCCACTTAACGCAGAGGTTTTCTCCTGAAGCCTGAGCAGCAGAGAGGAGATTTCAGGATCAGGAGCTCTGGGTTTGAGTTCTGCCTGGCAATTCTGGCGCGGGCAGGTGAAGAATTTCACTCCCCACCACCTGAGAAGCAAACAGTCAGGGCTGCTTCCTCCCTGCAAACAAAAAACTTGGAAAAATGAGCACTAAAATGCCAGTGGTCATCCTTTTTCACCCTTTTCCCAACTCCAGTATTGTGCAAGGAAAATCTCCCAGAGATCCAGAGCGATTGCCCCCCCCGGCACATCCCTGCCTGGAGCAAAGCCCCTTGGAGTCCTTGGGAAGTTTTCCTCACTCCTTCAGGATCCCGCAGGCTCTCCCCATCGCTCCCACATCCCCATTAATCTCTTCCTTGGGATTTCACGATTTCCAAACCCGCTGTTTCAACAGAACAAGGATTTTCAACACATCCTGCCCAGAGGGCTCCAGTTGCCATTCCCATGGGGAATTTTTTCCTCACCCTAGGAGAAGCAGCAATCCATTCTCTTGGAGTTGGGAAACATCACTGAGCCATTGCTGCAGACCCTCAAATATTTAATTAATGTCTAATTACACTTCTTTTGACCAAACTCAAAGGCCGAACATCAATTGCCTAATTTGCCCTCTCTGGTTTCAGCTCCAATTAAAAATCCCAACTTCAGTTTGTGCAGTTGGAATAATTCTTACATTTCTCTGTTTATGTTTTTTTGGAAAGTAATTGCTAATTTTTTTTCTGACTTCTGGCTGATGTATGAGGAGATAAGAAATTTTTTTTATATTAATATACAGAATATTTTTAAAAGCAAAACAGATGGTCTGGGGTTTTTGTAATATAATTTAGTAGTCATCAAATATATGATTTTCCATGTAATGTCTTGAAGACAGGATTATCCCACAAGGTGCACAATGAGAGGGATTATCAGACTATTGGTCTATTAATGCCACTAAATGAACACCCCCTTTTAAACTTGTATTTATCTTCTCATAAATCTATCGATTTAAAGAAGCCCAAACTCTTCCTTCTTCATTTTTTCCTTCCCTCATGTTCCTAAATAATCATTAAAACACATTGTGGTTTAACAGGCCTATAAATCATGCCCAGGGAAGGGCTTTGCTTTGCTTGGGATGTACTTCTCCCCTGGTGAGGCTTGGAAAAACCTTGGATCCATGCCAGCCGTAATTTTCAAGTACTCCCATTTGTGCCTCCCTGGGGTAGGAGATGTAATGCTCTTATCTTATCTTTTGGGCCAAATCTCAAACCACAAAAGGCCCGATTCAGGCTCCAGGGCCTCAGGAGGGAGCCAGGGCTGGAGATCAGGGTTGGGTAGAAACGGAAAAAAATCTTTATTCTGGCAAAGGTAACGACCCTGGCAGGGATAGAAATTAAAATGTGGTGTTCCAAAGGAGAGCCTGGAGAGCAGTGGAGGGGAAAGGACCTGGGGGTCCTGGCTGGTGGATGTGAGTCAGGAGAGCCCTGGAGGCAGGAGGGACATCCCTGTCCTGGGGGCAGCAGGAACAGCAGAGGGAGGGGAATGTCCCACTCTGCCTCACTCCCGTGCTGGGGACAGTTTGGGGAGTCTCAGTATAAGAAACACGGAAAGCTCTTCAAGAGTGTCCAAAGGAGGGACACGAGGATGGGGAAGGGTCGGGAGGGGCCGCACAAAAAGAGGGCACTCGGAATGTCCAGCTGGAGCAGGGGCTGAGGGCAGAGCTCACTGGGAACAGCTCCGATCTCGGCTCCCTGGGACAAGGACAGCACCCAGGGAGCGGCTGGAGCTGGGCCAGGGGGGTTTAGGATGGATTTTAGGGAAAGGTTCTTCCCCCAGAGGGTGCTGGGCACTGCCCAGGCTCCCCAGGGAATGGGCACGGCCCCGAGGGTGCCAGAGCTCCAGGAGCGTTTGGACAGCGCTGCCAGGGATGCCCAGGCTGGGATTGTTGGGGGGTCTGGGCAGGGACAGGGCTGGGACTGGATCATCCTGTGGGTCCCTTCCAGCTCAGGATATTCAGGGACACCTTCGTCCAAAACTCTGCTGTGCTCTCCTATATTTTTCTTAGTCTATGCACATGATCAAAAACTTTTTCTCCGCTAATTTATGGTGAAACAATTTTTTATTTTCGTCCTATGAAGAGCCTGCACTGTTTTCTTCTCCCTTCACTCTCCCGGGCACGTTGTGGCTGTAGGAAGGGGGATTTGTGTGCCCACAGCTGCCTGAATGAAGGGTGTTTAAGCGGAAAAGCTGCCGCAGTTGTGCCTCCAAGGAGAGGATCCTATCTGCCAGCCAGATCTCCAGGAAATTCACAGTCTGACCCCCCAAACAGAAGAATTCTCCTCCCCATCCACTCAGGACGTGCAGCAGCAGCAGCATCACCCAAACCCCCGCGAGGGTCCCAGGCCAGGCGTGTTCCGCTCCAGCCCAACCATCCCTTCCCAATTTTATGTCCCCAGATCTGCCGCGGGGAGCAGGGAGCTTTGTGCAGGGACAGGGTAAGGGGCGACAGCCTCAAGCTGAAGGGGTGGAAGGGAGATCAGGGAGCAGCGGAGCCACCGGGAACCGGCTCTGCCACTCCTTTGATCCGACAGGGAAATGTCACCGCCGCGAGCCACCGAATGACAGAGGGGACAACCCATCTCGTCCCTCCCGGGAGCCGGGAGTTACCACGCAACAGAGGAGCCGTGGCAGCTCGGAATTTTATTCACAAGGCCAAACAATTCCCTCTGGCAGCCGAGCAGCCTCCAGGGACCAATTATTGCGCCGTGCGCCGGCCGCGCCGCGGCTCCCCCGGGAGATGCTCCGCGGGCTCCGAGCTGGAGCCAGCCCCATCCTCCAGCCACGAGCTGTTCCTCGCGTCAAAACTGCCGCTAATGACACAATTAACTGGCTGGGGACTGCTGAGGAGCTCTTAATTAGGTAAACATCGCTCGGTGAGAAAGCGGAGGCCGGTTCGGAGCGTCCTGGTTCGTGTCAGGCTGCGGCGAGGCGCCTGCGGGGGAGGGATGTGCTTGGAGGGCTAATTGAGGTGGGAAAACGGGAGCTCAGCCGGGAATTCCCTTTCAGGCAGCATTTGAAAGAAGTGCGAGCAGCAGCTCAGTAGAGACTCACAGAAGTATTTCAAATATTTCAGTGCGTACGCAGAGATCACTTCCTCAAGCAGAGCAGCAGCTCGGGAATTGCTGTCCAGTTTTAAGTGGATCAGCTGGGAAAACCTCAGCGAGAAACTGAGATTCCCAGGGGGAATCTACCAAAACATCTTTAATTCTTCACATGGTAACCGGCCTAAGAGGCACTCAAGGCCCAAACCAAGAATTCTGAAGCCCAGCCAGCTGCAAATTCAAGGATGCCTCATCCCAGGGTCTGGAAAAACGAAGACCACCGTGTCCAGTGATTTCTTTCACCCCTGCAGTGTGGTGTTGCTTAGTCCTGAGTGTTGAAAGAAGCCCTGCAGGGTTTAGCTGCTATTGCCTGGCTGAAAGTTAAACTGAGATTTTAAAAGGAGCCACGGGGAGTTGAAGTCCAGGTCGATGGGATTTGGGCCTCCAATTCCACCTCTTGGATGGAATTTGGAATGCTATCTCTGTCTAGGGGGTTTTTCGGGGGGTCTATTGCCACAGTTCTCAGTGGGGAGCAGGATGATGCAGCCTGGCCTCTGTGAAAGGCGAATTAATGCCCACGGAGAGCTCAGTGATGGTCGGAAGAAACCTTAAAGGTCATTTATTTCCACCCCCTGCCATGGGCAGGGACACCTTCCACTATCCCAGGTTGCTCCAAACCTCATCCAATCTGGCCTTGAACACTTCCAGGGATCCAAGGGCAGCCACAGCTTCCCTGGGAAACGTGTGCCAGGGAAGAATTCCTTCCTAATATCAAGTCTAAACCTTCCCTCTTTCAGTTTAAAGCCATTATTCCTTGTCCTGTCCTTGCCCTTGTAAAATGTCTCCATCCAAGCCCTTGTAAAATGTCTCCATCTTTCCTGTGGGCTCCTTTCAGGCACTGGAAGGTGCTCCAAGGTCTCCCCAGAGCCTGCTCTTCTCCAGGCTGTTTTCCCAGCAGAGCTGCTCCCTCTCTCTGATCACCTCCGTGGCCCTCTGGAATGACTCCAGCAGCTCCAAGTCCATCTCGTGCTGGAGTCCCCAGAGCTGGAGGCAGCTCTGCAGGTGCAGAGCAGAGTAGGGGAGGGGAATCACCTCCCTCAAGGCAGCCCAGGACGTGTTTGGCTTTCTGGACCGGGTCACGTTAAGGGTCAGCAAACAAGGTTTCCATGATGGATAAACATGGAATTAAAAGATCCAGCAATTTTTAGCATGGCAAGTTTTATTTCCATCAAGCACCTAAGAGAAAATTCAGCAATTATCCGAAACGACAAAATAACGTGCATGAAACTGCTCTAAAACCTCATCTGGGGCCTCCAGCAGGTACAGATGGAGTTTTTCAGCAAACGCTGGAGATGTCTCACTCAGACCTCAGAGTACTTTGTAATTTGCCCCAAATTTGTGCTTTTTGGGGTGAGAGAAGCAGCAGCATTGCAGAGGCACCATCGCTCTCCCTGCACATCTGCAGTTTTCCCTTGGGAGAGGAGCCCCAGAGGCATTTTAAACGCTGGATTAGAGCAGCAGGGTCTGTTGGCACTGCCCCGTATCTAGCAACAGCCAGAAATTCATAGGAAGTTCTCCAAATCCTGTCGTGGTTATTTCTGGCATTATCTGCATGGATGGGAACTTCCCGCCCATGGCAGTTGGGGAGTGCTCGGATGGATATGGAGCTGATGAAGTTCCCCTCCTAATTTACACATTTTTTAAAAAATTAAACCCTTTTTAGCAGTGTAAGAGCTCAACGATTTTCAAGGCGAGACCCCTTTTTACCCTGATAATTCCAGCTGTGCCTGAGTCTAGTGGAGGTATGGAAATAATTTGTTATGTTTTTTTGATGTTCAGGGTTTGCTGATTAACTTTTGGTTTTAGGTGTAACTTCACAGCAGGAGATGGAAAAACAGCTCACCCACGGTGGCACTGCTGAAATACCTCCGTTCCCTTGGGCCACCAATTTCCTTCATGGAAAAACTCAGGCAAAGCATCATCTTTGGTGTCTGAGGCAGATATTCCACCCTGAATTCACTGGGGATGGCACAGACAAGAAAAATCTTCCCTTTGGTGTCATTATTATCCAGAGCTGAGACACTGCCACCCCCCAAAACAGCCAGACCCAGGATTTATTCTTGGGATTCACCTTCTGAGAGCACAAAACGACGTTTTTATGTTGGACTTCTTATTTAAGACTTTGATTTTTCTTGCTGTCTTTGCCCCCTCAGCTCATTCCTCTCATTTCCACCTTCAGAATTTACCTGTGTTTGTTTGTGTTGTTTCTCCCAGCTGCACTGGATACAAATTCCCATTTTCTAGTGCATTCTGGCAAGGTTTGAATAACCTTTAACAACCTCTTGGACCCTGCCATTTAATCCCAGGTGTGTTTTTCCATTTTTTTCTCCATTTCTTCTGTTCCAATTTAGCCCCACGCCTTCTGTAGCTCCTCTTTTGCGTTGTTCAGGGCTGGTCTCATTCCTCCTGCTGACTCTAAGGAATCGAATTTCCCTTTTTTTTGACATTTTTCTCAACCACTTCCTACATTTTTAGGAATCCCCCTGTCTGAGTTCACTGTCACCACATAGTTCAGGGTGCGACTCTTAGAAACGAATGATATTGGAATTACTGCTGGGTTTTGGTTTGTTTGATTCCCTGCTGCACACCGTTCCTGAGGGAAAACTGCCCTGATTTCCCACACCTGTCTTGCTGTTTAACAACACATTAAATCAGGCAGAAAATGATTTGATTGTCAGCTGTTGACACAAGAAAACAAAACAGAATCATCAAGGTGGGAAGAGCCCTTCAGGATAATCCGATCCTACCGGCATCACCCCAAACCATGTCCTTGAGGGCCACATCCAGACTCCTCCTGAACATTTCCAGAGACAGGGACTCCAAACCTCCCTGGGCAGCTCATCCCAAGGCCTGACTGCTCTTCCAGGAAAAAAAACCTGGTGACTCAAAGCCTGACTGAGCAAAACCCTTCAGGGAGCAACTCGTGGTGCTTCAAGGTTGGTGCCCACCTGAGGAGGGACCGAAAAGTCACCTTGGCGCTCACAGCTCTTCTGGAGCAATTTTTCCTCTGCTCCTCAACCTGTGCTCGATGCTTTGCTTCCAGGAGCTCACCCAGAGCAGCTGTGGCTGCCCCTGGATCCCTGGCAGTGCCCAAGGCCAGGTTGGACACTGGGGCTTGCAGCAGCCTGGGACAGTGGGAGGTGTCCCTGCTATGGCAGGGCTGGCACTGGATGATCCCTAAAATCCCTCCCCACCCAAACCATTCTGGGATTCTGGGATTCTCTGGCTGCTTTTCTGTTTGAACTTGTGATTTCTTCTCCCCTCGAAGCACTTTTCTCATCCTTGCCTCATCCTCAGACCAGGCAAACCTCGAGTCATGGGTGTTGTGGTTTTTGGCACATCCTATTCAGAGGCACATTCATGGCTTGGTGCATTGTCCTGTGAACCCGGAAAAATCCCTTGGAGACCTGGATTTTTTCTCAGCCCCTCTCCCTTTTGCAGTGTCAGGACAGGGGGAATGGCTTCCCACTGCCAGAGGGCAGGGATGGATGGGATATTGGGCAGGAATTGTTCCCTGTGAGGGTGGGCAGGCGCTGGCACAGGGTGCCCAGAGCAGCTGTGGCTGCCCCTGGATCCCTGGCAGTGCCCAAGGCCAGGTTGGACACTGGGGCTTGGAGCAGCCTGGGACAGTGGGAGGTGTCCCTGCCATGGCAGGGGTGGAATGGGATAATTTTAAGGTCCCTTCCAACCCAAACCACTCCATGATTCCACGACTTTCCAACGAGTGTTTTGCTGGCAATTTTTCCCATTCATGGCTACATTTGGGCTTGAAGAGCTCAAACCAGGAGGGTTTTTCTCCTATTTTTGGAAGAACAGGTTTTTTTTTTTTGGTCCTTCACATGCCCCAAACCTCTCGACTGCGCTCTGGCTCTGAAAGCCAAACCACAACGATGTTTATTTTTAGGCCCCTGGCTTGTGTCACCAATTTAGAGAAGATGTGGTTACAGCTAAACCGTCACCCACTTCTCCTGCCTGCAGTTTGTGTTTCACGGTTGTAGAAATACCAGAACAACAGAATTTTTCTGTTCCAGGCCCACAGATTATTGATAATTTGAGAGGAACTCAGTGCAACTTCAACATTTCGGTTGTCAGATGCTTCTCCCTCAGTTTGTAAACTGAATATAAAAAGATTTTTCCTTTAAAATAAAATGAAATAATAAAAAAAGCGTTTTAGGAGATCCACAACCACAAGGTTTCCATGAGGGAACACGTTAAAAATTGCCACTTAGAACTCCAAGGATTTTGGACCACGCACGGGTTTTAATGTGGTGCTCCTGCATCATTGGATTTTGATGATCCTGGTGAGTCTTTTCCAACTCAGAAGATTTTGGGATTCTGTGGAAAGCAGGGCTGTTGATGACATTTATTTCGGGGGATGTTCCTCACCTTTCCCAGTCCCACAGTTTGCAGGAAGTGCAGAGAGCTGACAGAAGCCACCCCCTGTCCCTGCAGCCTCCTTCCCCCTCCCCACTTCCCTGCAGGGCCACTCCTGCAGGATCCGTGATGGGAAAGGCTCCACGGATGCTGAGAAATCAGGGATAACTCACCCGTGGACACCGAACAGGGATCCTCCGGCACTTCATGGCCAGGAGCAGCCTCTGACAGCACCTCAAAACCACCAAATCCATCCCAAAGGATGTTTCTTTCCGCCCTGAGGGAATGGGAAATGACCAAAGGGCGGTTTTGTGGCATTTGAGGGGTGAAACCTTGCTCCAAGCGTGCGAGTTGGTGGCGACAAGTGGCCGAAAGGTCAGACTTGGGGACAAAGAATTTCTGCCCGGACCACGAGGGTTCAGAATGCAAATGAAGAGGGCTGAGGTGAACCAGCGATGGGTGTGTGGCACCCAGGAGCCAGAAAGTCACTTCAGCAAACATAAAATGGCAATTAACACCGACTTCACTGGCTGGGAGTAAATCAGGAAGGAAAAAATTCTCATCGGGATAAGGTAACGGGCAAGAAAAATGGAATAGAAACAAAATGAGGGATTTAAAAAAGGAAAATAATTAGGTTTCTGGGACTAAAAACAATCCAGAGAAATCCATCCACTGTTTGGAAAAAGAGGGATTAGGTAATTTCTAAAGCTGGTGAATCATTTGCAGTGAACAATTTATTGTGTGAGTGTGGCTTCGTTTTGTGCTCCAAAAAAGTCTGGGAGCAGGTTCTGAATTAATGAGTGTGCATTTGTCAGCTGCTACAAACCATGGCTGGGGCAGATTGTCCACGGGTAATTTTTGGACTCTTTACTCTGCTCTGGCTTTGCTTAATGAGGCAGGAACTTAATTGGAGTCTCTCCTGGTTCTGCCTGATGAGCATCATTTTTAATCCTGGGTGACTTAAAATGAATTCATGACCAAGCCCGGCCACGGGCACGGCCCGTTTGGGAACTTGGGGGGCCACATGTGAAATGTTGTCCTGCTGCTCTTGGGGTTGTGGTTGGCAGGATGGGGCTCCACAGACACGGTAAATCATGGAATTCCAGCCTGGTTTGGGTTGGGAGGGACCTTAAAGCCCACCCAGTGCCCCCCCTGCCATGGCAGGGACACCTCCCACTGGCCAAGGCTGCTCCAAGCCCCGGTGTCCAACCTGGCCTTTGGCACTGCCAGGGATCCAGGGGCAGCCACAGCAAATCTGGGAACTCCATCCCAGCCCCTCCCCACCCTCCCAGGGAACAATTCCTTCCCAATATCCCATCCCTCTCTGCCCTCTGGCAGTGGGAAGCCATTCCCTGTGTCCTGTCCCTCCATTCTTTGGAAATTGTCTCTCTCCATGTTTCCTGTGGGCTCCTTCAGGCCCTGCAAGGCCACCATGAGGTCCCCCCAAAGCTCCTCCTCGCCAGGCTGAACAATCCCAGCTCTCCCAGCCTTTCCTCCCAGCAGAGCTGCTCCATCCCTCTGCTCATCCTGGTGCCTCCTCTGGACTCTCTCCAGCAGCTCCACGTCCTCCCTGTGCTGGGCCCAGGGCTGGGGCAGCTCTGCAGGTGGGGTCTCACCTGAGCAGGGCACAGGGGCACAATCCCAATCCCGTTCCTGCTGCTCACCCCTCCTTGGATGCAGCCCAGGATGCCGATGGATTTCAGGGCTCCCAGCGCTCACTGAAGTCTCCTGTCCAGCTTTTCATCCATGAGAACTCTCAAATCCTCCTCCCCAGGGCTTCTCCCAAAAACCCCTTTGGTTCTACAGAGAATGCTCTCAAAGCTGCTGCTAATTGAAGCAGATCCAAAGGGCCAAGGATGCTCCTCGTTTTTAAGTTCCCTCTGCCTCTTTCTGATGTCTCCAAATTTAAATCTGAAATCTTGCCCTGAAATATTGAATTTTAAATGCCTGGCACCATTTCTGCTCCGCTGCAGCACCCATCCAATTAACTCCAACTTAAGGAGGGAGACAGGAACAAAAACTCCACGTCCCGATATTAAATTACTTCCTTGACAGATTCGGGAATTAACAAAAAGCCAGGAGCTTATTTAACAGCTTAACACAGATGATTTTAACAGCCCCGCTCACAATAGCTGCTCTTTCATCTATAAATTAAATGTTTAACAAAGCCATAATTAAAGACCTTACCAGCAAAACTTTTCACTGGTGTGTCCTTTGCGACGGACTTTGAAGCATCTTCAGCTGGAGCAATGGGAGTTCTCCTGGACAGAGCTCCGAGCTGCAGATAGAGATTAATTACAAGCAGAGCTTTCAGGATTTATTCCTCCTGCCAAAATCCTGCCAAAATCCTCCTGCGTTGCAACAGAGAACTGGTTTTCCCCTGTGCTTGCTTACTAATGCCGCTAAAATGTGAATTTAAACAATACCTGTCTGTCTCTCTTGATCCCAGACACGATTATTAAGCTTTCATGCTAATTTCCCGGGCTATTAAAAGTGGATTAAGGAGGCAGAAATTCCAGATCCAGTCAGGGTTCTCCGCATTTTGGAAAGTGGTTCTTGCTGGTGAAGGTCCCAGGCAGCTGTGGGGTCTCCAGCCCTTCCTCTGCTCAGCTCCTCACCCAGGCAGCACTGATGGCAACACCTGGGGGTGGGACCCAGCCCAGAAACAGAATTCCAGAGTTATTAGGGTTGGAAAAGCCCTCCCAGCCCACGGAGTCCCAGCTGTGCCCGCTGCCCACCTTGTCCCCAGCCCAGCGCTCTGAGTGCCACCTCCAGGTGACACCTCCAGGGATGGGCACTCCAAACCTCCCTGGGCAGCCCCTGCCAAGGCCTGAGCACCCTTTCCATGGGGAAATTCCTGCTGGTGTCCACCCTGAGCCTCCCCTGGCCCAGCCTACGGCCGTTCCCTCTCCTCCTGTCCCTGTTCCCTGGGAGCAGAGCCCGACCCCCCCGGCTGCCCCCTCCTGTCAGGGAGCTGCGCAGAGCCACAAGGTCCCCCCTGAGCCTCCTTAAATTAAACTTCCCAGCCCTTGGTCACCTTCCCTGGGAGACCTTCTCCTCCTGGGAATCTGTGCCACAGCCTCAGAGGGCTGGAAATTTTCTGTGGTTTCCAACTAAATCTCCCAGTGGCCAGTGTAATCCCATTTATCTGGATATCAGTATTATCCTTTGCTAAAGTTCTTTTTCCCTGTGGATTTTGCCTCTCCAGGTGATCCAGAAGAGCATGAAGATCCCTTTTCTCATGCAAATCCTTCCAGAGGTGAGGATGGAGAGTGCCCAGTTCACTCAGTTTGAGGCAGGAAGCTCTTGGAGCTTTGCTTCCACCTCAGGGTGATGATTCCCAGTTCACCTTCATTCCACTCCCATTAATCCTCCTGCTTTTACCACCACCTTTTGCATCCTCCCTGGAAAATGAGGGAAAGCATTCCCTAAGTTTTGAGGCACTGTTTACTTCTGCTCTCTAGGTTGCCCTCAAAATGTCCTCACTTCTTCTTTCTTTGTTCTCTTTTCATTTCTATAACTGAAAAACGTTTTTGCTGCTTTTTATTTCCTTTGCAAGATCTAAACCAGATTTTTGTTACTTTGGATTTTTGCTACTTTGCATTTCGTGCCTTTGAACTCCAGCTGGAACTTCCCATTTCATTCCACGCAGGCTCTATAATTATTCCTGATTTTCTTTATTTGCTCTAGAAGGATCATTCCCTCCTTGCATCCATGACTTGAGGAAATTTCAGGTTTTCCAAGCTGGATTTTTAACTGCTCACTCCAGATGGCTTCAATCCCTTATTTCCTTACTTTGTCAAACTTTCCCCTTTTAAACTCAAAAATCTTATTAAGAGAACGGAATTAATTCCTAATTATTTCACTACAGGTAATTTTCCTCCATCCAATCTTCCCCAATATCATCAGCATTGACCAAATCTAGCCAACAACCACTTCTAATGAAATCTGTTCCCAGTCATTCCCAAGGATTGTGGATTCTGCTGGGATTAAGCCACCTCTGAAAGCTGGACTTCCCCACCAGAACAATTCTTGTCATTCCAAGAACTCTACAGAGACCTCAACCCACATCAAAAAATGGGATTTAAATCCCATTCCACCTTTTTTTCCCTTGGATACTCAGTCAAGGCTGGAACTCCCTTCCCTCCCAGCCTTCATCCCTCTTTCCCGCTTCCATTTGGAACTCTCTGGGAGTGACTCCACCGCCTCATCCCGGTTTTGTTTGGTCCCCAGACACTCCCAGTTACGAGTGGTGTTTATGGGGTGATCCCGCATCCTCAGCTTGCTATGACACATTTTCTCCATGCCTTGGAATTTCTTTGATGCTCCAAAGGGTTGGGAAGCGGAATTATCCATCCCCAGCCAGTCTGCGGCGCTCGGGAAAGGGGAAGGCTCGTTCCCAACGCTCCTGGGGGAACACCAGACAGTTGTTGTTCCATCCATCCCATCCCTCACCCTTCTCATTCCAACCAGGATCAGCACCACGGCTACCGCTGCTCCAAAGTGCTCCCAGCTGTGTGAAGTGGCAGCCAACCAATTTCCTGGAACTCGTGGGGAGGTGGCCAGATGCAGGCAATATCTGTGGAAAGGAATCTTTTTTGTTTATTATTTTTAATCTTTTTTTTTTTCTGGAGAGGAAACCAAAAAAAAAGCCCCTTTTATAGTTGAGTTTGTAGGCCAGTGACAGCGCCAAGAGCAAATGCCACCACGGTGACACTCCGGAGTGGGGTCAAGAGACACTGAAGTGGGAGATTGGGATGAGGTTTTCCCGGGGTCACTGCTGGAATTTGGTGTCCTTTCAGCTGATCCCACAGAGATCTCCTGCAGTTTCTCTCCGTTTGCTGAGGAGAGCAGGACTCCCTTTGCTGCCAAATAGGGGTTTATTATCACATCCACGTGGATCCTGGCTTAAAAACCACGGGATTTCTCCATAGTCTGTGGAGACACCCGGCCAGAGATGGACCCTGGCACCTTTTGGGGTGGGGTTAAAGCTCAGGGAGACACTCCAGAAGTGCTTGGCTGAAGGGCAGTGGGGTGGCTGGGGCAGTGGGGAGAGCACTGAGGGGCTGGAGCATGTCCAGAGGAGGGATTGGAGATGGGAAAGGGTCTGGAAAACACATCCTGGAGGAGCCGCTGAGGGAGCTGGGAAAGGGGCTCAGCCTGGAGAAGAGGGGGCTCAGGGGGGACCTCATTGCTCCCCACAACTCCCGGACAGGAGGGGCAGTGAGGGGGGGTCGGGCTCTGCTGCCGCGTCCCAACGGAAAGGAGGAGAGGAAATGGCCTCAAATTGCACCAGGGGAGGGGCAGAGTGGAGATTGGAAAAGAAAATTCCCTGGAAGAGCGGTGAGGCCTTGGGATGAGCTGCCGAGGGAGGTTTGGAGTCCCTGTCTGTGGGAGTGTTCAGGAGGAGTCTGGATGTGGCCCTTGGGGACAGGGTTTGGGGTGCTGCTGGTGCTGCTGGGGTGGCACTGGATGATCCTGAAGGGCTCTTCCAACCTCAGTAATTCTGGGATTCTGGGATTCTGTGCCTGGTGTTCCAGAGATCACGTCAGGCTGAGAGTTCCGGACTCAACTCCTGTTCCCAGTGCCTGAGCAATTCGGGAAAGGCTTTGCCTGGAACAGGAAGGTAGGGAACGAGGAACAATACCCTTAAAAGGCTATTTCTCCACTCCTAAGCGGATCCATCCCAAATTGCTGGAGACAGGACACCATTACATCAACGTCCAGGAGTGGAGGAGGAGTGAACTCCAGGCAGAAGGCAATGGAAATTTCTGTGGATTCCTGCTCCTACCTCTGCAAGGAGCACTTGGGAATCTTTAACAACCAGACGTGGTCAGGACCTCAGTTTTATGTCTTGTCTGAGCAATTTGCAACTCGGCCTCGATTCCAGGCGTGCTGGGGGGATTGGGTTTCTCCTGACTCAGAGGGAAGGCTCCTGCCTGGATCCCGGACAAGAACCCAGCAGCACCTGGGTTTTCCTTGGCAAGGAACCACGCCAAGTGGGAGGCTGAAAAAGAACAATTCCCACCATCTGGGGGAGGAAAATCAACACCCACTGTGCCCTGCAATGCCCTAAAAGCTGTGACAAGGCGTGAAACCCTAAAGAAAAATTCCCTGCTCACGGGGGCAGTGGGGGTGTGGAGCAGTGGGGCCAACTCAGCTCTCTGCAAGGACAGCAGCGACATTTTACTGCCTGGATATTCCTCCCAGGAGTGTGTGGGTCCTAATATTTCCCTGGAGCAGTCGGGAAGAGCCAGGGTGGTGCTGGAGATGTGTCACAGAGACACCTGAGGTGCTGGAAATGTCACAGCTGACACCTGAGCTTTGCTGGGTTGGGATAAACGGAGCAGGGAGTGAGCAGCCTCCTGCTGGGACACTGCCCCGGGGCTGCTGGGACACCGGAATCCCTCCACAAAGCCTTGTAATTCCCGGGATTTTCACGGGGTGTTGTCTTTGTTTTAAGAGCTTGTCACAGTGCCTGTGAAATAATCTGGGAAGCAGAAGGCTTGAAGTGCAGTCACCTCAAAACATATCCAGGGAAATTCCTGGTGGCTCTGGCTGCTCTGTCCTAATTCCCAGTTCATGTTTTGTCCCCTTTCCTGGATCCAAAAGCTTGGCACGCCCGGGGTGAGCAGACCCGGGTCCTCCCAAAGCTCGATGTGGTCAAGCTCAGCGTTAATTATGCAGAGTTTAGGATGAGTCTGGGAACGTGGCCTTAATCCTGGTGTGGCACAGCAACAGCTGGGATCGTGGAAGGGACTTAAAGCCCATCCAGTGCCACCCCTGCCATGGCAGGGACACCTCCCACTGTCCCAGGCTGCTCCAAGCCCCAGTGTCCAACCTGGCCTTGGGCACTGCCAGGGATCCAGGGGCAGCCACAGCTGCTCTGGGCACCCTGTGCCAGGGCCTGCCCACCCTCCCAGGGAACAATTCCTGCCCAATATCCCATCCATCCCTGCCTTCTGTCAGTCTGAAGCCATTCTCTGTGTCCTGTCCCTCCATGCCTTGTCCCCAGTCCCTCTCCAGCTCTCCTGGAGCCCCTTTAGGCCCTGCAAGGGGCTCTGAGCTCTCCCTGGAGCTTCTCTCCTCCAGAACAACCCCAATAAAATTTCAAATCCAGTTACAACGACAAATTCTCTTCCAGCCAGGAAAAAAAAAAGCCTTTTAGGATCAGAACCCGTCACCACAGCAGCTGAATCACCAGCAGACAGCTTTGGTGTCAAACACAGGCCTGTGCGCAGAGAGGTTTCAGTTCCCACTCGTAAGGGATCATGGAAAGAGGACTCAGCGCTCACTTCCAATAAACGAGAACCATATTTGTGAGAGCAGAACCTTCCTGTGCTCACAGGGCACCGAGGCTGTTGGCCAGGGACTATTTTTGACACGCAGCTGCTGCCCAGAAACATCTGAGAGTTTCTTTTCTTCGGGCTCCGTGGCGGCAGGGTCAGGAAACAGCCTCTGCTTTCGGTTCTTGTCAGAGGTGAGCAGGTAGGGGAGGCCTGCAGGACACCTCAGCAGCCCCAAAAACAGCCTGAGAGGGAATCCGGGTGCAGAGGAGGGCGAGGGGGTCGGTTCCGAACTCTCATTGCAAATATTTGGTTTGATGTCAAAAATAAAAATGGGCTAAGTGGGTAATCAGAAATATCACATATCAGGGTGATGTGGTGGAACGGTTTGGGTTGGAAGGGACCTAAAACTCATCCAGGGGCACCTTCCACTATCCCAGGTTGCTCCAAGCCCTGTCCAAGCTGCTCTGGACACTTCCAGGGATGGGGCAGCCCCAGTTCCTCTGTGCCGGGACCTCACCACGCTCCCAGGGAGGAATTTCTCCCTGATTTCCAATTCCTGATCTGCTGGGAAACAGAAGTGCAGAAATGGGAACATTAAGTGAAGGCCTGAGAGTGGCCAGGATGGGTTAGGCCAGTGCCCAAAGCTTGGAGATAAATTGAATACAAAACATGGAAGAAAAAACCTCCAATATTTTACAGGATCAGCTTTCCTTGGGAGCTTGGAGGAGCAGGATCAGCTCTCTTTAAGCCAAGCTCTACCCAGGCAGGTGATATCTTAAAAATCCATGTCCTGGCCATAAAAATCATGGCGATTTCAACAGGTTTTAGAGCTTTCTTCTCCAAATCCTGGCAAGAGCTGCAAAACTACTGCAATAAAAGTGTTTTCCTCTCCTCCCCTCCCCCCGCCGTGAGAACAGCACAGTTCAAGCCTTGCTCTGCACAGCGTCTGTGGGGGTTTTTTGGAGGTTTGGGGTTTCATGCATTTGTTTTTTTTCCCCAAACCTCAGCTGAGAGGAGCCGTAGAATCTCCTTTGGCTGCCACCAGCTGTGGCTGTGCTGTGGTGAGAGAAAAGGTGACAAGAAAGGTGAAAGGGCCTTTCATGGGAGGCATTTTTACGCTGGAGCTCAGAAAAATTCAGAGCGGAAAGGTGGCACAGAGAGGTGCCAAAATCAGGGAGCCCGTGGTCACCTGCTGGACCTGGGCTTGGGGACACCCCAAATCTTCCTGGATGCTCATTCCCTCTTTTCTCCTCCTCCAGGTAGAGAACTGGGCCGAGTTTTGGGCAGGAAAGCATCAGCAGAACGGATTGTCACTTTGAAGAGCTGTTTGTCACCTTCACTCGCTGCCGGGGCTGTGACACCTGCAAAGGACACCCCGGGGAGGGGTCCAGGGGACACGTCCCAGGTGCAGCTCACCCTGAGCCAGGTCTGGCTTGAGTTTTGTGTGCCTAGACCTGCCCCTTGTGTCTGTGGCTGCTTCGGGCCACGGTTTGTGAGCACAAAACCAGCAACGAAAGCAGAGTTTAGACCATTCCCTCGCGTTCGCCTGTCAAACAGCTTCAAGGAACCAGGCACAACACTTGGGAAGTTGTCTGGAAAGGTCCTGGGTTTTGTCCTACCACATTTTAGGGTCTCGAGGTTTAGAAACCTTCCCCTATCCCAGCTCTCTCAGAGCCCCATCCAGCCTGGCCTTGGAGACTTCCAAGGGTGAGGAGTCCCCAGCTTCTCTGGGCAATCTGTGCCAGCGCCTCCCCACCCTCCCGGGAAGGAATTTTTTCCCAACATCCCACCTAACCCTGCCCACCTTCACCTTAAGGCCATTCCTGAAGGAGGAACGTGAGGTTTTCCCCAAGACTTTTTAGGATGAAGAACTGCCTTTACATTCACCTGGTGTCATTTCTGCCAGGTTTTCTCACCGCTTGCTGCTCCTGGGCAAGGTTTTGACACCCTGTGTTACCCCCTAGGAAGGGTCACTGCTGTGTCCTCGTGTCCGTGGGCTCAGAGTTCGTGGAGTCATGGAATGGGTTGGGTTGGAATGGATTTTAAGGCTCATCCCATTCCACCCCCTGCCATGGGCAGGGAGACCTTCCACTGT
Source organism: Callaeas wilsoni (assembly GCA_013398955.1). NCBI lineage: Eukaryota > Metazoa > Chordata > Aves > Passeriformes > Callaeidae > Callaeas > Callaeas wilsoni. Next base: position 22,249 of record VWPU01008363.1, read on the forward strand.
CCCAGGTTGCTCTGAGCCTGGCCTTAAACAATTCCAGGGATGGCGCTTTGAGGATCCTGCTTCCCCCTTCTCTTCATCAGGGTCAGCTGGACGGGAATGCTGGAATTCCCACCTAGAGCCTCACACCCTGGGATCTGGGTAAAAAGCAGAGCAGGGATTTCAGGGATTTCTGGCCGTGACGAGGTGAAAGAGGAGAAGCTCAGTCCCTGGGGAGCTGAGCCTTGCTCCTGCTGCTCCTCGCATTCAGCTACTAAAACCACTTTTGTTTTGTCTAACTCCACATCTCTCCCTGTCTTTATGGAAAGGAAATCCAAATCTGGGAGTCTGGGACAGAACCCAGCAAATTTGTCTGCTTTCAAAGCCCTCCTGTGAAGCTCACTGAGGTAATGGCTGCATTTCTGTCAAAGCCAGCTGGGTTCTTTTTCTTTTCCCTTTTTGGGTTTTTTTTTTTTTGGCTTCTCCAATTTTTTTCCAGCCTGACAAGAAACCGGTGGCTGAAGGAAGCAAAAGGATATAATTTATTCTCTCTGGGCTACCCTGCTCCTGACAGAGGCAAATTTTCCTGCTAATCCTCTGTGTCTGGATATTTTATTCCTCTAAACTGAAATCCTTGAACCCTTGAAATCCTTGTTTCCCTTTGCTGGTGATGTCACCTGCCCACCTCCAGCTCATGAGTCACATCCAATATAAATGCCAAGAACTTCAGCCTCCCAACACTTCCCTAAATGCCTGATGGAGTGGGAATATCATGGATACAATCCCCTAGAACATAAAGGAGCCTCTAACCACCTCTTAATTAGAACAGCAGGAGCTGTTGGGAAAGAAGGAGGGAAGGTGAGAGCTGGCTTTGGGATGCTTAAAAATGGGTTTTTCCATGAATATTTCCATGTGTCCCATGGGCATGAGGATATTGCTGGAAAGCATCACACCCCCCTTCCAAAAATGAGGAGTCCTGGGCATTGTGCAACTGGTGATGTCACCATGGAAAGCTGAAATTTTGTGTTTGAGAGCCTGGAAAAGAAGGTAGTGAAGGAAATGGAAAAAATGAAGCAGCAAATCTGACAGCTGGAGAGCCCAAAGGAGCAGGACAGATGACTCAGCTTCCCATTCCAAGGCAAACAGCTCCATTCTGGGATAGCAACAGGTTCTCATTTCTCCTCCCTAAGTTTTTTGGACAGGCTCAGGGCTCCCTGCAGGAACGTGGCCACTGTCTGGGGCTGGGAGCAGCCAGGCAGCTGCTTCTCCACTTGGCCAAATCTCCCATGGCTTGGAGAGGAGAGCTCGGGAACACCTGGGAATAGGCACCTCAGGGCGATCCTAAACACGCAGGGAGGGCTGGACCTTCTAAATAAATGGTTGTGTTTGGGACACACCAGACAGAATAGAGCAGAAATTGCTCTTAGATCTAAAACACGGAATTTTCCAAAGGGTTCCGGCTCTGCTTCCCAAGAAGTCTGCGAGGCCATCACAGGGCTGTGTTTTAAAGGAAGTGTCCAGGTCCCAGTGTCCACAGGGAAGTATTTCAGGGGAGAAGCATTCCAGAGGAGGATCTCCCATTTGGGATGAGGTCTCCCTGGAGCCTTCTCTTCTCCAGGCTGAACACCCTCACAGGGTTTTTCCGGTTCCTCACGGATGTAAATCTTCACCACAGCAGCAGCTGAGAGGGAGAGAGAGGGGAAGGTGAGGGCAGAGAAATTCTCAGTGGGGAAAAGTGGAAAAAAATAGAAAAAAAACAGGAAAAAATAGGAAAAAAAAAAAAAGGAAAAAAATATTAACATTTAAAATTACCAAGGAGTGAGTCTCCAGGTTAATGTGACCCTTCCTGAACTCTCTGAACTCCTTCCCTGCAGGCATTTCCCACTCTTCCCTCCCTTCCAGCTGTCCTGCTCCTGCCCTGGGAGCGACTGGAGCCTGGCCTTATATTGGGTTCCAAATTGGAAGATGAAGGGCCTGGCTGACGTCTCCATGAGGTCACCACGTCCAACCCCCAGGGTGACAACCCTGGGAGAGCCCCAGGAGCTGACAGGGAGGAGTGGGGTGGCGTGAGGGGACACACCAACGTGGACCATGCTGGGAAAAGTCCCTCTGGAAGAAGGAGTCAGACTCTGAGTCAAAAGGGAGGATTTTGCTGTTCTGGGCTGAATTTCCTTTGGCTTTTCATGTTTTTTTTTTAAATAAAAAGCTCTGGGAGAGGATGAGGAAGAGTTGGAATTGTGTGGCAGCTGAAGGGATGCTCCTCTGCTCTTATCTTCAGCCACGTTATCAGGGCAGAGAGTAAGGGAAAGAATAAACAAAAAAAAATTAATTTTTGCCCTAAGAAGCCAGTAAACCAGGAAATTAAGTCATGAATGGGATCTGGGAATGTCCTGAGTGGGAAGGCACTCACCAGGATCACCCAGTCCCAGCCCTGGCCCTGCCCAGACCCCCCAACAATCCCAGCCTGGGCATCCCTGGCAGCGCTGTCCAAACGCTCCTGGAGCTCTGGCAGCCTCGGAGAAGAGAAGGATGTGGGGAGACCTCACAGAACCTCCCAGGGACTGAAGGGGCTCCAAGGAAGCCAGGGAGGGATTCTGCATCAGGAACTGGAGTGCCAGGAAAAAGGAGAATGGCTTCAAATCGACAGCGAGTGGGTTGGGATGGGATATTGGGAAGAAATTCTTCCCTCTGAGGGTGAGGAGGCTGAGTTTTCCCAGAGCAGCTGTGGCTGCCCCTGGCTCCCTGGCAGTGCCCAAGGCCAGGTTGGACATTGGGGCTCGGAGCAGCCTGGGACAGTGGGAGGTGTCCCTGCCATGGCAGGGGTGGCACTGGGTGGGCTTTGAGGTCCCTCCCACCCCAAACCAGTCTGGGATTCTTTGAAGTGTCTCCCGCAGGACAGGGGTATCTCCATTGATCCTGAAGCAGGAATTCTGTGGGATGGGGCTGTTGGGAAGAGCTCCTGGGTTCGCAGAGTTTGCAGAGAAACCCAGAGGTGCCACCAGTGCCACCTACAAGGAACTGAGTGTGGGAGTGAATCACTGGGGGAAAGAAGGAGAGGAACACCTGTGAGCCCCTCCTGACGTGTGGCACCACCTGCCCCTTCCACCTTCACCCTCTGAGGGGCCTCCCAGGCATTTTCTCCCACCAAACCTCTCAGGGACAAAACTGCAGTGACCTCGGAGTGGGGCTGGTGTCCAAACCCCCCCTGGAGCACAGGAGCCCATTTTTCCTGGGAATTGGGATTCAGTTTTCACTCTGCAGCTCCTCAGAGGGACAGCTCCGGTCTCTGCTCTGGGACAGGGACAGCACCCAGGGAGCGGCTGGAGCTGGGCCAGGGGGGATTAGGATGGATTTTAGGGAAAGGTTCTTCCCCCAGAGGGTGCTGGGCACTGCCCAGGCTCCCCAGGGAATGGGCACGGCCCCGAGGCTGCCAGAGCTCCAGGAGCGTTTGGACAGCGCTGCCAGGGATGCCCAGGCTGGGATTGTTGGGTGGTCTGGGCAGGGCAGGGGTGGGATTCCATGATCCCTTCCAGCTCAGGATATTCCATGATTTACTCTTTTAAATACTCACCTTATTCAAGCAGGAAAAAAACACTCTACGAAGCTTTTTTTGGGGAATGTAGACAATGTCCTCCACATCCTCCATGCCCTTCTTCAGTCAGCACAGTGACCTAAAAGAGAAATAAAATAAAACATAGGAAAAAGTCCTGCTGCAGGGAATAGCTGCATCCAGGCAACCCCCCCGTGTCTGGGAATTGCCCCTGTAAAGAGATTATTGTTCATCCTTTGACATCCAGAGCCATTCTCCACCTCAGCAGCCTTGGCTTCATTCTGGGCATTATCCTTGATCCCACTTTTTGACGAGAAATGGGATTATTCTCTGGGAGTTCATCGTGATTATCTTAATTGAATGAATTAAAGGACAAAAGACACCGAGTGATTTCTGCTCCCTTGGTCTTAGATGGAGGCAGTGACTGGAATTTGCAGTTTCCCTCAGGGATCCATTGGATGGTGCCTGTCCTTCTCTCAGCGAGTGAACAGGAATTAGGAATTCCTTGTCCCTTGGGATCACAAATTCCTGCTGGTGTGTTTGCAGCCATTTACTGGTTCTTTAGGGAACCACTGCTGATAGAAAAGTTCTGCTGGAAATTCTGCATTTTATGGAAAATTCGTGTGGATTTCTCCTCATTTGGCCTCGACCACCCAAATTGGAAGGAGCTTTTCCTCAAACTTTCCCATTTTGAATTTCTCTCTTTTGTGTTTTACTCTTTTTGTTTCATTCCCAGCCAAGTTCAATCTCCAAGGCATTTTTCTTTTGCCTTTTGTGATTTTGATTACAACGATTTTTATTTTCCCAGCATCTCAGCCTAAATTTAGAGATCCTGATGCCAAAATTAGTGGTGATTTTCTCTTTGATGCTGAATCATCTGAGGCTGCAGCACCAAATAATTGACATTTTCTTTAGCCCTCTTAATTCTTCTGTGAAAAAGCAGTTTTCTGAGCAGTCTAGACTTAGACTTAGAACCAGTTTTATTGCTAGAATAGTTGTTATGCTTTGTTTTGGGATTAAATATTGGGCAAGGATCATCTCTTTGATCTGGGCTTGGACGGAGGGGATCCAGCCCATGGAAATTCCATGTCAATATGAATTTAGATAATTAATAATCATAATGATGAGGGGAAGATTGATGAGTTTGGATTCCTTACACGGATCCTTCATCCCCTTGGCCTCAGAGAGGTTGGGATGTGGCTTTTCTTTCCTGGCTCTGCTGCTCTGCAAATGGAAAAATATTTGGAGTTCTGTTTTGGTGCCTCAGCCTCTGCTTCCTTTCCCCTTTCAGGACACTTCAGCCAAATTCTCCTTTGTCTCACAGCCTCAGGAAAGAAAAAAAAGAGGGGAAAAGAGAAGTTTTCTCCAAATTACAACAGGAACAACAGAAGTGTGAGGAGAAAGGATATACTCATGATCCAAAAAAAGAGAAAAAACCACTTTTCCCGCTGTCTGGATGTCCAAAAGAAAGCAGAGAACCCTGCCAGTAAAATGCTATGGAAAAGGAATAAATGACATCCCTCTGGTGCCCCTGGAAGTGTGGGGTATCCGGCTTTGCTCCTGTTCTGCTTCCAGTGAAGCAGCTGCCAAATTCGTCCTGCCTTGGAGCCATCAGGCTCAGGGAAAATCCAGGTGCTGGGACGGATCCTGGAAATCCCACAGCAGGAGGAGAGCAGAGGGAAAGAAAACCCAGCGTCCTTCTGGGATAAAAATAGATGGACACACGCAGGAGCTGAAAATCCTTCGCTTCTGTTTGGTTTTGCTCTTGGATTTGTTTTTATTCCCTCCCACCTCGTTGCTTCCCTCTCCTATCCCAAATGGATGCTGCTTCCCACCATAGCCAAGCTTCTCTCAAGAGATTTTCAACTTAAAAATAAAAAAAAACCCACCGAAAACCCCTAAATAAAAAGTTATTTCCCAGTGTAAAACCCAGCAAATTCCCTAAAGGAAAACCTGGACATTCAGTTTTGACACGGAAGCAAAATCAGGTTCTCATTTCCAGCGGGAGTGGAAAACTTCAGCAGCTCGGATCCCTGGGGTGCGCTCCTGCTCACACACACATCCACACCGGCTCCCGAATCCCTGCAGCTGGGAATCACAGCTCCAGAAGGGCAGTTGTGCCAGCAGGGATCTTAAATCTTGGGACAACACAGGAAAATAAATTTGCCCTTGGCATTGCTCCGTTCAGCCCGACCAATTGAACATTCCCTGGTTTTTAGCAGCCCTCAGTGCTGTTTTGCTTTTCCAAGCTTGGAATGCCGTGAGGATGAACCACTGGATCCATCGGCAGAGATAAAAATGGGAAGAAGTTGCTTTGGAGAAACAGGCACGGAGGGATCAGGCTGGAAACTTCTCCACCTTTGCTTCCTAGAAGGCACCAGCACCTTTTTCTTCAAATTAACCAAATTTTCTTCAAATTAACCAAAACAAAGAGGCAAATTCAGGCTGGGAGGAGTCAGGAAGTGTTTTTAGCTGGAACGGGAGGCTGGCGAGCTGTGGCACCCACGGAGATGCAGCCTAACTCCCACAAGCAGAACAGCAGTGGCTGTTTTCCCAGGAAAAGCATCTCCAGTGGAAGGAAATCGGAGTGAGTCCCCCACAGCCCCCCCAGGAATCAGTGCAGGGGCTGGGATTTGGGATTGGAAGCTCCCGACATGGAGAAGAGCAGTGCCCTTAAACACCTCTGTTATTTTTTTAGGTCAAGGGTTTTTCCTAGGATCCAAAATGTTGTGCACAGTTCCTGTGGAAAGCCAGGGATCCCAGCCTGGGGTTTTACACCTTAGGAGCAGGAAAGAGAATTTTTCCTCAGTGTTAAAGGTTCCAAAAGCTTTGCCCTAACCTTCAGTGCTGGGATTTCATGTTTTCCTTGTTGGGTCAGATGGAGAAGTCAGGTTTGGTAGGGAATGGAAAGGACAAGGGAAAACAAAAGGGATTCCAAGTCACAGCTCCCACCCCAGCATTGGAGAATCACACAGCAGGGAGATCTCATGGAATCATGGAATGGTTTGGATTGGAAGGGACCTGAAATCCCACCCAGTCCCACCCCTGCCATGGCAGGGACACCTCCCACTGTCCCAGGCTGCTCCCAGCCCCAGTGTCCAACCTGGCCTTGGGCACTGCCAGGGATCCAGGGGCAGCCACAGCTGCTCTGGGAATTCCATCCCAGCCCCTCTCCACCTTCCCAGGAAACAATTCCTGCCCAAAATCCCATCTAATCCTACTCTCTGACAGTCTGAACCCATTCCCCTTTTTCCTGTCCCTCCAACCCCGGACAACCTCAATCCTATTTTTGCAAACATGGACTGAGCAGGGTGAAAGGAGCTTTCATTCCTCTGCAAGCTGCTGTCAGCCATGGAAATTCTTTTTCCCCTCCCAGGGTTCCTCTGGAGATGCATTCCCAGCAGAATCCAACCCCTTGGAGCTGTGACCTCCTGCCATGGGCATGCACTTGGCTCCTGCCCCGTGCTGGTCACAGCTCCTCGGTGGAGACAGCGAGTCTGGGAGCATTTCCCTCCAGGATGGCATCCTTCGGGATCATTTTATTCCTCATATAGACACAGCTCCTCACTGAGGCCCCGTTCTCCCAAATATTTATGCCCATGAGTAATTTCAGGAGCATTAGGAATGAGCTGAGGGGGCCAAATCCTGTCTCCACAGCAGAAAATCCTTTTCCAAGAGTTACATCCTGGCTCCAACGCCTTTTGCAGGAAGGATGGACTTCAGGATGTGCTCAGTTTTTGGAAGTGAAGGATGAGAATTCCCCCACTGTCTATGTCTGGTTTTATTTGCTATCAATTGACAGATATTTGGTGAGAGTTGCCCAGATTCTCTGTGTGAATTTAATGGTTAAATACTTTGATTTCTGATTATATTTGCAGTTCTTCCTCTTTCTAAAAATAATAAAAGCCATGACAGCCACGATTCTCTTTTGTATTGCATATAAAAATACGACAGCACTGAGGCCTGAAAAATCAGCTTTTTCCTCAACTTTATAAAAGTTTTATGAGGTATAAAACCCTTGAAGCAATAAATTTGCTGCTGGAAATGATGACTGGAGCAAAACTAACAGGTGTTGATCTAATACCCCCAAAATCAGGGGACACGGAAATCTAACTCAGCTAAAAATATGCACTTTTGATTTCTTCATATTGCGTAGTGAAATCCTTGGTTTTCTCAGATGAACCAGGAGATTTTAGGGATTCTGTGTGAGTTTTTCCCTCAGATTGTGAGGTTTTAGCAGGAAATGTGTTTGCATTTAGGAGCAAGCAAGTTCTTACAGGCCTCACACCACATCCTTGCTGGTGTAAACTGGCAGAGGCCTAAGGGAGCTGATTTAATAAAATTAAAAACAAAATACCACATTTCTGGTTTGGACTGCGTAGTTCAGCTCAGCCTAATGCGAGTTTATTGACGTGAGGAGCAGAAAACCAGGGAAAAAAGGGCAAATCCCCTCTGTTAACCTGGTTAGGCCGGGTTTTCCAAGCAGACCTTTGATCATCCATCCTGGGGAATTAATTAATCGTGGCATTCCCAAGAAAAACATCAGCCTGCTGATGTCCCTTCACTAAACCCCAATCCTGTGAGCCCAGCACATCCCATGGATTTGAAGCCCATCCTGAGCGGTCCCTGCAGAGCTGAGGTGGGAATTTGGCCAACAAAAGTGTCCTTGCACTGGCTCAGGCCACGTCTTCACCTTTGTGGGACACTGGGAGTCACAAAATTCTTCCCTATGTTTCTCTCCTTGTTTTCATCCTCCTTTCTGGGAAAATGCAGGAAACAAACCAAACTGGGTTGGTTTAACTGCTTTGGGATATAAATTTATGGACTGGGAGAGCTGAGGGTGTTCACCTGGAGAAGAGATGGTGCTGGGGAGACCACGGAGCTCCTTCCAGGGCCTAAAGAGGGCTATAAAAAGGAGGGAGAGGGATTTTTTTATAGGGATAAACAGTGACAAGATATAGGGAATGGTTTTAAACTTCCAGAGGGCAGAGCTGGATGGGATATTGGGAAGAATTCCTGGCTGTGAGGGTGAGGAGGCCCCGGGATGAAATTCCCAGAGAAGCTGTGGCTGCCCCTGGATCCCTGGCAGTGCCCAAGGCCAGGTTGGACACTGGGGTTCGGAGCAGCCTGGGACAGTGGGAGGTGTCCCTGCCCATGGAACCACATCCCACGGTTCCATGGGTGACCATGACTTCCACAGGGCTTCTCCCAGGCCCTCGTTCCCCTGCTGACGAGGCCGTGTCCGTGTGTGTCCCACAGAGGTGCTGATAAGCCGGGCCGGCCCCGCTGATCGGGTGAGCTCTTCACAGGGGCAGCATAAACACAGTCAGGAGCTCCAAACAAATATCCCGAGCTGGGAACTGATCCTGGCTTTGCTTCCTCGCATCCAGCTGTGACATCCCTGTCTCCCCTCTAATCCAGGCTGTGACTCAGCAGTGGCCCAAGAGATGAATGCTGACCCCAAATCCTCCCTTTGCTGCCTTAACTGTTTGTTCCCAACTGTGGGAATTATTTCCTGGGATTGGTGGTGGATGATTCAGTGCTATCCAGGGAATCCCCTTGAACCCCACACGGACTGACTCATCTCGTTGCTCATCGAGCCCACCTGCTCAGGGCATAGCTGTGGTGTAAATCCACACTCCCTTACATAGATGACATTCCCAGCTGGAATGGCACATGGTGCCTGCTGCCAGCATGGAATTGGGGATTTTCGTTGACCTTGGGTTTGTCTTTCATGGCACTGGTTGGGAGCAGCTCTGAGTGTTAATTTATTGTGATTTAGTTCTAAAATATTCCTAATGTTCCTCCTGAGGGAAAGAGGGAGAATCAGTTGGTGAAGCTGAACCAAACTAGAAGGGATGAGAAAGGACAAGAAGGATTTCTCCATGGAAAGGGTGGTCAGGCATTGGAAGGGGCTGCCCAGGAAAGTTTGGAGGCCCCACCCCCGGAGGTGTCCAAGAGATGACTTGAAGAGAAAGAGAGAAAAGGGAGAGAAAGAAATAAATCCAGATCTCTTGGGTGGAAAATTTACAGATGGATCAGGACAACTCTGACAGGCATGAAACAGAAATCCATGGATGGCACCAGGACCCATGCAGCTTGGAAAAGATCCCAGTCCTTGTGCTTCATGTAAATCACCCTTCACAGCAAATGTGGAGCCTCCCAGGTGTTCCATCAGGGAATCTTCCCTGGGGGCTTTCTGAGGCTCTGAAGAAAAAGAGACCAAAATAAGAGATCCATTAAAACCGGCAAACTTTTACCTCAGAGAAATCTGATTCATCCTCACCAAGATCTCAACTTGATTGAATAATTGAAAAAGTTGCTACTTGAAAGTGGGAATGAAATTTCTGGACATTTTTCCTTGGTCTAAACTGAAAGTAAATTGGGGGAAAACTCCAAATAATTTCATTTAGGCCAATGATGGGCAGTTCTGAAATCCCACAGGAGGGTCTGTGGGGCAGGGACTCTGCTCTGCTCTGCCTCTGTGCCTTGCCAGCATTGCTGGGACATTGCTGGGATACATTTGGGGTTGTGCAATGTGGTTTTCCATATCTTTTGCTGTCTCTCTTTCCAGAAATCTGGGACATTCAAGGCTAGAGGAGGAAGACACTCGGATGTTCAATACAGGAATTTTTGTCTTGGATTTTAACTTCAGCGAAGGACAGATCAGTATTACCAAACCTGGCTAACAAAATCTAAGAATTTAGGCTCTTTTTTCCCCTATTTTTTATTCCTATATTTAAAGGTTATAAGGTTTTTTTATTCCTATATTGAAATTAACAATTCAACTGAAGCTGGCACCTCAAGTCAATCTCCACGTGAAATAAAACAAGAAGTAGAGTGGAGGCACCACTGCAGGACAATTCCTCCAGCTCAAGGGTAACCCTGAGAGCCCTGTAAGTTTTTGAAGATGACTGCAGGACTTTAAAGCACAGATTTCCCACTACAAGCAAGCTGCAGGAGCTAAATATATCCTTCCTGTTTGTTCTGTGTGTGATTTCAGCCCAAGCTCCAGTCTAGAAAACAAAAAGCATCAGCACCCCAGCCCTTGTGAGTAACAGCAGCAACATCTGACCAAAGCTGGCAACCAAAGCCCTGCAGGCAAGTCCAGGGGACAGCTGGAGATATCTGGGTCAAATCAGTTCTGTGGTTTCGTTCAAACTTCAGGGAGAAGACAAAGATGATTTTCTTTCTCACTCCTTTTTAGGGAAGTGTTTCAATTTGTAATGAGCTGTCGATTTTGGAGGGTGAAGAGGGGGTTTAGAAAGAACCTCTGGAGTGTCCAGGACACGTTTGGCTTTGACAAAGATTTTCCAGGTTCTCAGTTCGTGTCAGACTCGTAGCTGGATTCAGAGATCTCATATTTAACCCTTCTGCTTTCCTTAATTTACGATTTTTATTCTCCTGAAGATCCAGTTCAGAGCAAACCCCCGCAGCCCAGTGAGACCCTCTGCATCCCACTCCCAGGGCAGGAATACAGGGATGCTCCGGTTTATTCCCTCCCCAAACCAGACATCTTCTGGGAGGAAGAGGTCAGAGGATGATGATTTCTTTTTGTCAGCAGATGTGAGGAAACAAAACCTCTTAATAGCCAGTCCAAAAATGACCAGAGGCACTGTTTTGTAACAGAGAATGTACAACTTAATGAATCCCAACCTCTCTGATGTAACTTAGAGTTATTCCTTCCCTACCTCTCTTTTTGTCTGGGAGAAAAAGGTCAGTTTTGTACTCCAAACCCACTCTCAAAGATTTCACGATTGTGCCATTGGCCGGAGTTCAAACAATGCAGGCAGGAAAGAATGTCCAGCTGTCAAGTGTAAACAGCGCCGGGTACAGCTCAGCAGTGCCTCAGACAAATCAGCCGATGTCATCAGCTGCTTTTAATTAAGAGCAGACCAAATATCCTCTCCCTGCCCCCTCCCTCTTTCTTCTCTCGCTTTTTCTTCCCCCTCTTCAGTGCCCTGAAACACCAATGATTTGTGGGGTATTGTCTTGGTGGCGGCTGTCCTCGTGGAAGGAAGCGAATGAATATGGGAAGAGGCTGACTCCGAGTTCAAAGCATATTCCGACATCCCCATGAGGGCACAGAGTGTAATCTTCCAGTCAGGTTGGATTTGCACCTTTCCCACTTTCCTCCTGGAAAAATCTGGCTCCAGGAACAGAATCCCGGCATGTTGTTTCATGTTGTTTCATGTCGTTTCATGTTCTCATGTAAATCGTTGTTTTAAAAGCGGATCTCAGGCTGATCACCCCAATCCAGTGAGTTTTCCTGTGCCTTGCGATAGAACCAGGCCTGGCAGGATGGAAATCTCTTTGCAGCTCATCTTATTTCTAGGAATGAGGCATTAATCAATATTTAGACTCTTCTGGGTGGGCCTGAGCTGGAGGCAACACAAAGGAACGGAAGAAAGATGTGGTGCACAAATTAATTGTGTTTATTATTCTATTTTACGTTGTCTTCCCTGGCGTTTTCTGGTTCTGTGTTTTACTCTTGTTGCTGGTTCTCTTCCGACTCTGAGCCTTCCAAAATTAATATTCTCCAGTAAATTTATTGTAGCTAAGACCTGTCACTGAAAAGACAACTCTGTTACAGGATAATCATAAAATCATGGATATTTGGGGTGGAAAGGACATTAAGCTCATCCAGTTGCACCCGTGCAAGATAAACAGGTGGGGAGTGGTTTTTAGTTCTCCACTGTTGTGCTGTTGAAATTCCGCTCCTTCTGGAGGTCAGGAATTGCCTCTGCTGCTCTACCAGAGGGGGAATTCCCCTTGGAGAGCAGTTGAGAGCTTCCCACGCCCAAAGAATTCCTGGTACACACAATTCCAGGTGCTGGTGAGCACGGCAAACAAGAGGCATCGCTGGGAAATGCATGGTTGGGTATTTCCACGTTTGGAGAAAAACCCAGTTAATTCCAAAGAATCATGGAATGATTTGGGTTGGGATGGACCTCGAAGATCGTCCAGTTCCAACCCCCTCCCACTGTCCCAGGCTGCTCCAAGCTCCAATGTCCAACCTGGCCTTGGGCACTGCCAGGGATCCAGGGGCAGCCACAGCTTCTCTGGGAATTCCATCCCAGCCCCTCCCCACCCTCCCAGGGAATAATTCCTTCCAAATATCCCATCTAACCTTGTCTTCCTCCAGATTTAGCCCATTCTCCCTCATCCCGTCACTCCAGGCCCTGGCAATTAGAATAGAGGAGATTTTTAGAGATTTTTTGCACTTTCAAGTACTTAAATCCCATCAATTAATCCTAAATTTGCTTCATGAATCTCTGCACAAGGAGCTAAACCACATCCATATTAATTTTCTTTTTCAGCATCGATTTCTCTCCAAAGAGGAGAGAAATCCCAAATGAACAGCTGGAAATCTAACAAAAACCCTGAATATTGTATTAAAATTTATCAACGGCCCAGTTTTGTCTCTGGCTCTACAAGAGCTGAACTTGGACTAGTCCTGAGACAAAAAAAAGTGGAAAGAAATGCAAATAATCATGGAAACAGGAGAGGAATTAAGGAGACATATGGAGATCTCCAGGAAACATGGCCCCTAAATTTGAAATATGGTTCCTATTTGCTTCACACATTTTGTGTGCAGCAGGGACAGCTTTTCTTTATATTCCTTGTGGGGTTGGTGTAATCTGAATATTAATTTATGAAACAACTCCACAGTGCATTAGTTGTGCATTAATTATGGTGGTTTTATGTAATAGACAATCATTAAATTGTGTTTATTGCACAATTCTTGTATCAGGTTTGGTGGGGAAGCCAAACATTTTACAAAATCACATAAACAGAGGCCCCCCAGATGGATCAGAAGTTGTCTGGAAAAAGCTGGGATTTTTACAAGGCTCAGAATCCCAATAAAACTCCTCTACATCCTCATCCAAGAGGAAATAAAAATCCTTTATTAAATAACTCAGCCCTTTAGGGAGACATTTATGACATCATCAGAACAAATGGATTTGAAGAATAAAAGCATCAGGATGCGCCACTCTGGGAGCAGGATTCTGGAGGCCTCCAAAATGGATGAGTTTTCCACCTTTATTTTATTTTGGAAGAGGATTTCAGCCTTTTTGAGAAACCAGGAGGGAGTTTTCCCTCTGAGATCAGGAAAACTCAACACAAATTTACTCTTAAAAACCTGCAGGCAATTTATGTTACATTCAAAGCTCCTTTTTTTTTTTAAAAGGATTTATTCCAACTCGAAGTCACTGAGACAAAAATTGGGGGGAAATCAAGTTAAAGAATGAATCTCTTCCATGATTCACCAAATTTCTTAATTATTGGCTTTTTATTCTGTCCAAGTTGAATGTGACAGTTCTTAAATCCTGTAATTATCCCAAATTCAGCACGATTTAAGCAAAAATCCACCTTGTATTGCTGCACATGGATAAGGAACAGGCAAAAGTCTGGATCTACAAAATGTGGGAATCACAGGGAGCTCTGGGATGATCCCAGAACATCACTGAGGTGGCTCCTGATGATGTCAGTTGACCTCTTCCCAGTGTTGCACCTTTGTGAAAATCATGGGATGAGGACCTGTGAAGACTTTGAAACTCAGATTTTAAACCCAGACTTTAACCCAGGCTTTAAAAAAAAAAAACCCCAAAAATAAACCAGAAAAGCCCTAAAAAGTGAAACCCCAGAAAATCTCTTTTTGTTTGGCTCAAAAATGAAAGATCCGAGAAATTCCTGAGGGCAATCAGCGTCTCCTGATTTGTTTGCCTTGGCTCAGGTTGGCATTTGAAGCTCTGTGATTAACAACCATCCTGAGATATCCCTGGAAAATGACAATGGGAACAATGGGAACAATGGCCCTTTGTGGGGTCTGCTGTCCCAGGGCTTTGATGTCTGCTCCTGAGCATCCTATTAATCAGGAATAGAAAACGGGGAACTGGGAAAGGTCAAAATCCACAGCTCCAGAGGCTGCCCCGAGCCCTGGCAGGCACAAGTGACTTTTCCAGCAAAATGAGCTCCAGCCTCGGCAGGGACTCCGGGTTTGTGGGAGCAGATGGGAGGAGGAGGAGGCTCTTCCTTCAGAATTGTCCCCAAATCTGTAGCACGTGGCCCCTGGGTGCCAAGTTCAGCCTCACGGACACTCCAATTAGGTTAAATCCCTTTTTTTTGTGGAATAATTCAGGCTGGAAAACAGTTCCAAGGCCATGGAGTCCCAGCTGTGCCCGATGCCCACCTTGTCCCCAGCCCAGAGCTCTGAGTGCCACCTCCAGGTGACACCTCCAGGGATGGGCACTCCAAACCTCCCTGGGCAGCCCCTGCCAAGGCCTGAGCACCCTTTCCATGGGGAAATTCCTGCTGGTGTCCAACCAAATACTTTTCATGGTGGGAATTATTTGCAAGTGGAGCCTCTATCTGCCACAAAATTATCACCATTCCCCAGAATTGTTTGGGAGCCCTCCCAAAACTGTGTTTGCATTATCAGATTGTTCTTATCAGTGACATTAGGTGTCAAAGGTGAGATTATGGAACCATGGAATCATAGAATCATGGAATGGTTGGGTTGGAAATGGACCTTAAAGCCCATCCCATTCCATCCCTGCCATGGCAGGGACACCTCCCCCTGTCCCAGGCTACCCCAACCCCCAGTGTCCCACCTGGCCTTGGGCACTGCCAGGGATCCAGGGGCACCCACAGCAAATCTGGAAATTTCATCCCAGCCTCTCCCCACCCTCCCAGGGAACAATTCCTGCCCAATATCCCATCCATCCCTGCCCTCTGGCAGTGGGAAGCCATTCCCTGTGTCCTGTCCCTCCAGCCCTTGGAAATTGTCTCTCTCCATGTTTCCTGTGGGCTCCTTCAGGCCCTGCAAGGCCACAATGAGGTCACCCCAAAGCTTCTCTTTTAAATAGGAACGTACACCAAAGGTGGCTGTGGATCATGAAGGATGAAAGACCAGAATTCATCCTTCGGATCTTCTGTAAGTTGTGGCTGCCCCTGGATCCCTGGAAGTTTCCAAGACCAGCTTGGAGGGGGCTTGGAGCACCCTGGGATCATGGAAGGTGTCCCTGCCATGGATCCGGATGATTTAATTTCCCTTCCAACCCAAACCATTCTATGATTCCATGATTCAAATCCACTTCTTTGTGACCTGGAGTTGGAACATGAACCCAATTCCCACTTATTCTGGGAAGGATCCCAAACATCCAAAAACTTGCAAATGATTTGGGGCTGGTAGATCCCGCCTTTCCTCTTGTGGGGTCTGTTGAGCTCTGCACCCTCCTGCTCTCATCAAGATGAATTTTTTTCCCATTTGGTACCTCCAGCCTAGCCTTGAAATTCGGGATTTTTAAACTTGCTTGTTCTCCATTTTCTGAAGTGTAAAATGCTGTGCTGGGATTTGGAATTGTTCCTGCCTGGATTTCAGCCCGCCCCATTCAGCTGTGCAGTGAACATCACGAAATGCTTCTCCCAGTCCAGCAGGAAATATTGGAGGGCTGCAGGTTAAGGAGCTTTTACAGTTAATTTGTGTTGAATTAAACAAGTTATGATGTGTATCCTTTAGATGTTATCAGAAAAAATATTAATATTTGCTTTTATTTGAGGGTCTGCGCATCGCATATTTAATGTGGTCATAAAAGTCCAACTGTACATTGAATTTTCATGTTAACAAAGGCTGGGGATGGGAGGTGTGGCCTTTTTTAATGCCCTTTACCACGTGCTCCTTAAAAAATCCATATTTCATATGCTGTAACTGGACTGGGTATTTCCATGGAATTGTTCTTGGGAGCAGATTGGAAAACTGGCTCTGGAGCGGATGGAAATAATCAGGGTAAGGATGGGGAAGAGCTGGGGTGAGAAGGACTCTGGGATTTGCAAAACAACAGGCAGAGGTGAAGGATTTATCCCAATCCTGCTGGAGCAGGTGAGTTTTACTTCTTATACCTCACCTGTCTTTCAGGGGCTCTGAGCTCTGTTATTCTTTTAATTCCACCTCACAGGAATTAATCCCAGGAGAAATTCAGGGGACTTTTCTCACTCGTTTGAAATTTCCTCTTCACTTTTCAAAAAAATATTTTGATTTTTCAACAACCAGCACAGATGGTCATTCAAAATAGAGCGAAACAGAGTCAGTGCCCAGCCCCACACCTGAAATATTCCTTAAACTACTCACAGGGATGGTTTGGAGCTCTCTGAGTGCAGTTTTGATTTGTTCCAGAGTTAATCCAGCCAGGAAAAGGGAATAAAGCTCCATGAGTGGGTGACAAACTGACCATGCCCAGCTGCACAGCTCAGTCCTGCAGCTGAAGGCATCAACTGAAATTTCCAAGTGTTACCAAAAAAGAAACAAAAAAAGTCGTCACAAACTCAGTCAGACTGAAATGAGTGTTCAATTTAGGAGAAAATTCGTGAGGTTTTTTTCAGTTATTCATTCAGCACCAGGCCCAAGTTTTGTCACAAGTTCGGTGGCAAAAGTGGCACCCCGAGCACGATATTTAAACGAGGTGGAGGCCACAGATGACTCAGCTGCAGCTCAGAAAGCTTCACAGTTGGGTTCACTGCTTTCGTCCTGTGAGAAATGTTGAGATCAACTCAACTGAGTCATCTGGGGCAGTTCCCTGAGTGCCGGCTCAGTGCCAGCAGCAAAAAAATCAAAATGGGATGGTTTGACCCCAAAGCCCCTCCTCAGCTGGGAAGGAGAGAGAAAATACAACAAAAACTTCATGGATCAGGATAAAGACTGGGAGAGGTCACTCATCCCCACCAGAAAAAAGCAGACTTGGGAAAATTAATTGGATTTATCACCAATCAAAAGCAGAGGAGGGTAAGAAGGCAAATAAAAGCTTAAAAACATTTTCACCCCATCTCTCTCTCCTTCCTGGGCTTAAATTTATTCCCAAATCTCTCTCTTCTCCCCACCAGTGGCACAGGGAGATGGGAATGCGGTTTATGGTCAGTGTGGATCTCTTCCATGGGGTCATTCCTTCAGGAACTGCTCCAGTGTGGGTCCCTTTTCCCATGGGGTCAGTCCTTCAGGAACTGATCCCTTTTCCCATGGAGTCAGTCCTTCAGGAACAGTTCCCTTTTCCCATGGGGTCATCCCTTCAGGAACTGTTCCAGTGTGGGTCCCTTGTCCTATGGGGTCAGTCCTGCAGAAACTTCTCCACCTTCCATGGGGTCAGTTCTGCAGGAACTGCTCCCTTTTCCCATAGGATCAGTCCTTCACGAACTGCTCCAATGTAGATCCTGTTCCTATGGGGTCAGTCCTTCAGGAACTGCTCCGATATGGATCCTTTTCCCATGGGGTCATTCCTTCAGGAACTGTTCCAGTGTGGGTCCCTTTCCCTATGGGGTCAGTCCTGCAGGAACTGCTCCAGTGTGGATCCCTTTCCATGGGGTCATTCCTTCAGGAACTGCTCCAACTTCCATGGGGTCAGTCCTGCAGGAACTTCTCCAACTTCCATGGGGTCAATCCTTCAGGAACTGCTCCAATGTGGATCCTTTTCCCATGGGGTCAGGAACTGCTCCCTTTTCCCATGGGGTCAGTCCTTCAGGAACTGCTCCCTTTTCCCATGGGGTCAATCCTTCAGGAACTGCTCCAATGTGGATCCTTTTCCCATGGGGTCAGTCCTGCAGGAACTTCAACTTCCATGGAGTCAGTCCTGCAGGAACTGATCCCTTTTCCCATGGGGTCAGTCCTGCAGGAACTTCTCCGACTTCCATGGGGTCAATCCTTCAGGAACTGCTCCAATGTGGATCCTTTTCCCATGGGATCATTCCTTCAGGAACTGCCCCAGTGTGGGTCCCTTCCCATGGAACCCCATGTCCCACCAGCAGAACCTGCTCCAGTGCGGGCTCCTCTCTCCACAGGGCCCCAGATCCTTGGCAGGACCCTTCTCCAGGGCGCAATTCCCACTGGGTCACACCTTTTTTTGTGCATCCATTATTTTTCCTTCTCAAATACATTAAAGGCTCTTTCTCCACAAGTGGCTTCACCCGTGGGATCAGCCCCATTAAATTCCCTGGGAATATTCAAGTGCATAAAATTGGGAATGTGCAAAAACCCTTCCAGATGTGGGGACTCCAAAAATGCCCTCACTGCATCCCCCAGCTTAGGAAGGAGTTTAAGCTCGTGCTTAAACCCCTCTGCCAAGGATTTGGGGTGGTTTTGGGGAGAGCAGGAATGGATTTGTGGCAGTGATTTCCAAACATGGAGAGCACAAATGATAAAATCCTCATTAAACGCTGATTAAATCCATCAGCGGGTGAAAGGTTTGGGATCTCCACAGGCATAAGGAGAGAAGATTCCAACTTCTTTAAATCCAGACATTCATTTCTGATCTTTCCTTTCACCTGATTGGACAGAAATTGCTTTATTTGTGGGATCAATTTGCCATAATCATGACTGTACAGTTTTACTTCTCCAAATCTCTTCCAGAGCAATAGGATTACGTGAGATAAATACCGAAAAAACCCTTAAAACCTCCCTGTCTGCCTTAAACCCGAATTTGTGTTTAGCCCCAGGCCTTGGCAGCGATTGAAACGAAATGTTTTGAAACAAAGCAAATTGGCTTTTTGCTGACTTTTAATGTGCTGCAAGACACCTGGTTGGACACAAAACATCTATTCAGAATTAAAGGCTGAGCTTTGTTATGCAAAAGGTAAATGAGGGCACCGTGAACTCTGGGAGAGTCAGGTTTGGGGTTTTTTTGCTTTTTCCCCCCAGGGGAATCGGTCAAAAAAATCCTGGTTGGTGACAGGAAATCAGAAGTCTTTTGAGGACAGGTTGGGTTCTTTTTTTGGGGGGGGGAAGGGTTAAGGGGAGGCAGTCCAGTGGTAAAAAGACACCAAGAGTAGTAAAATAAACTGGTTAAATTAAGCAAAAGGAATATTCCCTCATTTGAATATCGGGTTTTATGCAAATGGGACGTTGTGTGCAGGGGGGAGGCCAGACAGGTTCTTGTCACAGCACAGCTCAAGTGACATATGAATTTTGATGTTTCCGAGGCAATTTGTGAGGTCCCTGGTGGATGGGGAGTGAGGCATTTGTGTGTTTTCTGCTGGCTTTGGATTTTCATGGATTCAAAAGCAGGAAAAGGGGGGATTGGGATCCTGTGCCATGCTCAGGTGAGACCCCACCTGCAGAGCTGCCCCAGCCCTGGGGCCCAGCACAGGGAGGACGTGGAGCTGCTGGCGCGGGTCCAGAGGAGGCACCAGGATGAGCAGAGGGATGGAGCAGCTCTGCTGGGAGGAAAGGCTGGGAGAGCTGGGATTGTTCAGCCTGGAGAGGAGAAGCTTTGGGGTGACCTCATTGTGGCCTTGCAGGGCCTGAAGGAGCCCACAGGAAACATGGAGAGAGACAATTACCAAGGAATGGAGAGACGGGACACAGGGAATGGCTTCCCACTGCCAGAGGGCAGGGAGGGATGGGCGCTTGGGCAGGAATTGTTCCCCGGGAGGGTGGGGAGGGGCTGGGATGGAATTCCCAGATTTGCTGTGGCTGCTCCTGGATCCCTGGCAGTGCCCAAGGCCAGGCTGGACATTGGGGCCTGGAGCAGCCTGGGATAGTGGAAGGTGGGTGGCAGAGGATGACACTGTGATGGGTTTTAAATTCCCTTCCAACCCTAACCATTCCATGATTCCATGACTCCATGATTCCATGAGTCCATGACTCCATGACTCTATGATTCCATGATTCCATGATTCTATGACTCCATGATTCCATGATTCCATGACTCCATGATTCCATGACTCCATGACTCCATGATTCCATGACTCCATTATTCCATGACTCCATGGCTCCATGATTCCATGACTTCATTATTCCATGACTCCATTATTCCATGATTCCATGATTCCATGATTCCATGATTCCATTATTCTACAATTCCATGACTCCATGATTCCATGATTCCATGATTCCATGTTCTCAGCACCCACTATGAGGAAAGACAAGGAATCTTGAAAATAAAGAGAAGTGCTCTAACCATATCCCTTTGTACTTTCAAAGGAAAACTGAGGGGTGGGAGTTAAAAAAATGCTTTTTATTTTGTAATAAACATAAACAATGTTGTAAAAAGCTGAAATATAAATTTAAAAATGGTTGAAAATCATTAAACGAAACCTGGTTTGGTTCGGGTTGTGTTGGGGTTTTTTAGTTCAAAAGGACTTTGATATTTTAACTTTTTTTTTACTGGCATCAATGGATTTTTAATTCTTTTTTTAAACTGATTCAGAATAATAAAATGTCCAAAATCTTGAAAATTTTCCATGGAAGAGAAAACAAACCAGATGGGATCTGGGAAAGGATTCCTTGGGTTAAAAAGATCTTATTGCAATGATGGACCATGGAGAAGTTGCTATTCCCTTCACTTAGTCACAACATCATTATTATTATTATTATTATTATTATTATTATTATTATTATTATTATTAGTAAATTACAATCATGACATTTTGCCAGATGTCCAATGACACTGATGCATTCCCAATGAGGAAAAGAAAGGGATGGGATAAGGAAGGGGAGCCGAGACTCAAAGCTCTCCCCCATTCCTCAAGTCCCTCCTGGTTCTCATCGGGATCAAATGCAGGATGATTAAAATTAATGGAATTAATCCCATTTTCCCTTTGCTAACAGAGACAAGTGCAGGCACAAATTCATCCCTCCGTCTCTTGATGTCCATCCCACATCGCATCCCGTTTTTCTCCTTTTAGCCCCTTTCCCAATCCCAAGGATCCACCAGAGACCCTTGGCCCCCTGGAATGTGGAAGGTTTAGCCTCATTCCATGGCCATGGGCTCCCCCAAACTTCCCTCCTTCCGTCTTTGTGGAGCCACCTGGGCTCCTGCCAGGGATTTCCAAACTCCAGACAGCTCCAAATCCATCTGGATCAAGCCTGGAGGGAAGAAGCAGTGGAGCTGTCTGGGAAAAAGGAGCTTTATGGTAATTCTGGAGCAGGGAAGCAGACTTTCGGACGGGAGCCGATTTTTTGGAGGCTTGAAGAGGGATGAGGGAGCCCCAAAACCATGGGGAAAAGCAAGTGGGAACAGGGCAGGAGGAGGGTGAGGCTTGTCCCAGTCTGCCTGGTCAGATCCACATCTCACACCTGATGGCACAGTCCAGGATAACACATTCCAATGGATTCTTCACCCTTGGATGAGCAGAAGGGGGTGGAAATGGCCAGAGCTGAAGCTCCAGGGGTTCCTGGGGGTGGTGTGGAAAAGCTGTGGAATATCCAGGGGTGGATGGAAGGATTGGGAGCCTGAGGGCGGGAGGGCAGCAACCTCATCCCTGCCATTGGGGTGCTTTTCCTCTGGGATGTGGTGGCTCCAACACTGCATGGGATCAGATCCACAAGTTCTGACTTGGGTCTCTCAGAGCCCTGCCAAGAACCCCAGGAGGGCGTGGACACAAAAATGAAACCAAACAAAGCTGTTTAGTGAAACAGAAATGTTTGTTCCCCACAACTCCCTGACAGGAGGGGCAGTGAGGGGGGTCGGGCTCTGCTGCTGTGTCCCAAGGGAAAACAGGAGAGGGAACGGCCTCAAAGTGCACCAGAGGAGGGGCAGAGTGGAGATTGGGAAAGAAAATTTCTGTGGAAAAGTGGTGAGGCCTTGGGATGAGCTGCCCAGGGAGGTTTGGAGTCCCTGTGTGTGGGAGTGTTCAGGAGGAGTCTGGATGTGGCCCTTGGGGACAGGGTTTGGGGTGATGCTGGTGCTGCTGGGGTGACACTGGAGGATCCTGAAGGGGTCTTCCAGCCTTGATGATTCCATGATCCTGTGAAAGGCCAGGGGAGACTCCAATGCTCCAAACACTGACAAACAGAAGTGACAAACATTGCTGTCTGTGCCCAGAGCAGAGCAAGCAGGGTTACATGGGATTTTGGGCAGGAATTGTTCCCTGGGAGGGTGGGCAGGCCCTGGCACAGGGTGCCCAGAGCAGCTGTGGCTGCCCCTGGATCCCTGGCAGTGCCCAAGGCCAGGTTGGACACGGGGCTTGGAGCAGCCTGGGACAGTGGGAGGTGTCCCTGGAGGACCGGATGATCTTTAAGTTCCCTTCCAACCCAAACCATTCCATGATTCTATGATTCCATGAAACTGGGCTGTCACTGGGGATGGGAGGGGACACCAGAAATCCATGACTGTGGTGGCCCCTGTGAGGAAGGATAAGGCTGGGCGGGATGAGGATGAGATCAATGAGGCTGAGCTGGATGAGATCGATGAGCTGGATGAGGATAGGCTGGATGAGGAAAAACTGGATGAGGATGGGCTGGATGAAGATGGGCTGCATGAGGATGGGCTGGATGAGGATAAACTGGATGAGGATGGGCTGGATGAGGAAAAACTGGATGAGGATGGGATTGATGAGAAGGAGCTGGATGAAGATGGGCTGGATGAGGACGGACTGGATGAGGCTGAGCTGGAGGAGGCTGAGCTGGAAGAGGATGGGGGGGGGGAGGATGGGCTGGATGAGGATGGACTGGATGAGGAAGGGATGGATGAGAAAGAGCTGGATGAGGATGAGCTGGAAGAGGATGGGATGGATGAGAAAGAGCTGGATGAGGATGAGCTGGATGAGGATGGGCTGGATGAAGATGGGCTGGATGAGGACGGACTGGATGAGGCTGAGCTGGATGAGGCTGAGCTGGAAGAGGATGGGATGGATGAGGATGGGCTGGATGAGGATGGACTGGATGAGGATGGGATGGATGAGAAAGAGCTGGATGAAGATGAGCTGGATGAGGATGGGATGGATGAGGATGGGCTGGAAGAGGCTGAGCTGGAAGAGGACGGGCTGGATGAGGCTGAGCTGCCTCAGCCAAACCACCTCAGACCTTTGGGCTGGGTTTAGTGTTCGGTAAACCCGAGGCGATAACATCAGCCCCAGGGCAGCTGGGAGGCTTAGTAAGGCTGTGTCTCGAGCTTTGAGATGCACAGTGAAAGTCCTTTATGACTCTTTTATTGTTTTTGAGCGGAGATCAAAGCCCCAGCTCTAATCTGATGCCATCCCTTTTATGTTCCTACCACCCACTTGTATCCAAAGTCAATCCCTGCTCAGCCTCTTGGGCTTTCCAGGCTGCGTTTGGTTTCTCGGAGAGGTTTTCCAGGGTAATCGTCTGCCTGCTCCTCAGTGGGAGGCTGAACCTTGGAAAAGAGCGAGGGCAGACACAAAATTGCATCATTATTTAGCATCAATATTTTCTCTCGTTATGTTAATTATGTGGGTGCGTCAGGCCAAAAAAGCACAGTGTTGTATTTAAATTAAGTTTTAATTTATTGGTGGTCAAATTTAGTCCCTTTATTATTCACAGGGGGTGTTTTGTAAATACAGATTTATATAGAAGTTACAGAAGACAGAAAATAGGGAATTCATGGATTTTCCTCCACCTTTGCAGTGTCACAGTGTGATTTAATCCCTTTTTTTTTTCCTGGAAGGGAAAGCCACTGCTGGGAATCTCAATTTATTAAATGAATCTTCTTGGGCACCAATTTTATAAAGTGCCTTAAAATGTGAACTGGACACAAAGGGGCCAAGATGTTGGAGGGTGACAGTAAAAGCTCTGCTGACAGAAGGCTGTGTGGTCCAATTATAAAAAAAAATAAATAAAGATGAAACCAAGGGAAAAAAAAGAGTTTCCAACTTCATGCCCAAACTTGACTCAAAAAGACAGAAAAACAAGAGTTCTGTGGAACACCGACTTTTGGAAAAAAACCAAACCCCGTGGCTGATGTGTTTATTCTGATATTTATTTTCATTTATTTTCATTTGATTGTGTTTTATATCACTCTAAACCTGTTCATTTGAGGGCACAGCTCCCACAAGCCACTTAAATCTCCACTGGTGCAGCAATTCCCGCCTGCCTGGGGACGGAATGAGGAGCTAGGGGGTGGAAGTTCTCCTTAGTGACTGAAAAAAGTGGGAACAAAGACTGAAAAAAATAAATGGAAATGTCTCTTCTTCTGGCAAATCGAGGAGCAGAGGGTTTTAGTTTGGATCTCTCTCAAAAGATTCCCTGGAACCCAACTGAAATGTTTGGGATGCTTCCTTTCAGGTTCCTTGCACTTTGTAGTAGGAAACAAAGGAAAACCCAACCATTAAAACAACAACAAAAAGAGCTTTTTAAATAACAAGAGATGAAGACTCAGGAGTTTCACTTCAGAAGTGCCAAAATAAAGTCTTTTAATGCTCTGAAAATGCCTCTCTTGGGGTTTTTTACCTCATCTAGGACGAATCAGTGAATTAATCTCAAATTTGGGAGATTTCTGACTGGCCAGGCCTTTGGATTTGACTCATTTTTATTTGTCAGAGCAAGAGTTTGAGTCCTTTTTATAAACAGGGAACTCAAATGATTCACAAAACCAGGAACAGGGTGCCCAGAGCAGCTGTGGCTGCCCTTGGATCCTTGGCAATGCCCAAGGCCAGGTTGGACACTGAGGCTTGGAGCAGCCTGGGACAGTGGGAGGTGTCCCTGCCGTGGCAGGGGTGGGAATGGGGTGATCTCTAAGATCCCTCCCAACCCAAGCCATTCCAAGGCTCTACTTCATGAAAAAATTAAAATGTCCATAAATCCAGGTGAAAATAAAAGAGCTGGAGGCACACAAACACGTCCAGTGAAGATTCCCAAGCAATCCAAGCCTCCTTTCCATTAGAAGAGTCAAGGATAGGATTTTTTTCTTTTAAATTAGTCTCAAAACTCAAATTTAAAGGTGAATCGTGATGACAGGGACACCTCAAAAAGACAGGTTGGAAGGGACTTACAGCTCATCTCATCCCACCCCTGCCACGGCAGGGACCCCTCCCACTGTCCCAGGCTGCTCCACGCCCCAGTGTCCAACCTGGCCTTGGGCGCTGCCAGGGATCCAGGGGCAGCCACCGCTTCTCTGGGAATTCTATCCCAGCCCCTCCCCACCCTCCCAGGGAACAATTCCTTCCCAAAATCCCATCCCTCCCTGCCCTCTGGCAGTGGGAAGCCATTCCCTGTGTCCTGTCCCTCCATTCTTTGTCCCCAGTCCCTCTCCAGCTCTCCTGGAGCCCCTTTCAGGCACTGGAAGAGGCTCTGAGGTCTCCCTGGAGATTCTCTTCTCCAGCCTGGACACCTCCAGTTCTCCCAGCCTGGCTCCATAGAAAAGGTTTGGAATGACAGGAATGTTTAAAGAGGAATGTGGGATGACATCAGCTCTGGGGTGAGTGGCACTGCTGCTTTATAGGTGAGAAATTCTCTTTTTCTGGTTTTCCATGGAGTAAGGAGACTGATGGATCGGTCAGCAGACAATTTCCAGAGGCTTTGTATTCCATACCAGGAACACAAGTTCAGCAGTTCACCAACAGAGTTTCTTTTTTTTTTTTCTTTTTTTTTTTTTCCCCAGGGTGACTTTTTTTAACGTGCTAAAAATGTCTCATCGTGGTCTAACACAACCTAGGACCTTCCTGAAAATCCCACCCCCTCTCCTGGGGTGTTTGCCTCATCCAACTCTTTGGAGATCATGGAATGTGACTCATGTTTGCACTATCAACATTTTTAATCTTTTTTTTAAATTTCAATTCATTTTCAGGCCTTGAGGAGAGGAGAATTTTTGTGGAGAAGGGCAGGGTGAGAGCAGGGTCAAACAGAGCTCGTGCAAAGTTGCACCAGGGGAGGTTCAGAGTGGATATTTGGAGAAGCTGTTGCCTGGAAGAGTGGTCAAGCATTGGAATGAATTGCCCAGGGAGGCGGTGGAGTCACCATCAAGGTGGGAAGAGACCTTCAAGATCATCCAGTCCCAACTCATTCGAGTACCACCATCATCCCAGAGGGGAGGAGCTTCGGTGATGTCGTCCCACATTCCTCTTTAAGAATTCCTGTCATTCCTGTCCAACCCTCTGCTCTGGAGCCAGGCTGGGAGAGCTGGGGGTGTCCAGCCTGGAGGAGAGAACCTCCAGGGAGAGCTCAGAGCCCCTGCCAGGGCCTGAAGGGGATCCAGGAGAGCTGGAGAGGAACTGGGGACAAGGGATAGAGGGACAGGACATAGGGAATGGCTTCCCACTGCCAGGGGGCAGGGATGGATGGGAGATTGGGCAGGAATTGTTCCCTGGGAGGGTGGGGAGGGGCTGGGATGGAATTCCCAAAGAAGCTGTGGCTGCCCCTGGATCCCTGGCAGTGCCCAAGGCCAGGTTGGACACTGGGGCTTGGAGCAGCCTGGGACAGTGGGAGGTGTCCCTGCCCATGGAACTGGGAATTGGAATGGGATGAGCTTTATTAAGGTCCCTCCCAACCCAAACCATTCCCTGATTCCATGATCTTGGAGCATGACTTCAGTATCAGGCCTGATCCCATCAGGGGAAGGCTCCCAAGGCAGGGTCACTGGTTTAGCTGGAAGGGAATTTTCTCCTCAGTTTTCCTCCTTTTTCCAGGAAAATACTCATATCTGCCTTTCAAAATCCTGATTTTTAAGTGGACTTTCACCCCTGTTCTTTTCTCTTTGCCTTCCATTTGATTATAACAACACTGGAAACGCTTGGCCGCACATTTATCTTTGGGATTTAAGATAAAATCCTGCATTTATCCCGAAGTCAAGGATCGCCCATGAAATCCTTTTGCCATTGATTATTTTGATGCATCTTCTGCATTTCCCTCAGCCATTGAGAGCTCCAATTTCCTCCCAGACTGAACTTTGTCCTCCTGCTGAGGAATCTCGGCAATTTTCCTTGGAAAAATTCCAAGCCTTGATTTTTTTCCCCATCCATCATCCTGCCCACAATTTGAGAGCAAGGATTTTGGCCTATTTGTGCTACTTAGGGGCTAACTTCCTTCAGTTCTTCCACACCTTCATTCCATGTCTTTTTTGAGTAGGTTGGGAATTTTTTAATAGGGAATTTTGGCGTAATTATGAAGGATTTTCTGTGCAGGATAAAAATGATCCCTGGCAATTTGAAGTGTTTTATTCTCTTCTATTTTTTTGGGTTTTTTTTTTTTTTTTGGGTATGGAGGCAAGAGAAAAATTCATGGATTTCAAATATAATGACCCTTAAAACACAAATTATAAATAATAGTAGTAATAATAGTAATAATAGTATATAAAAGATGAAAGAGGAAGATGCAAAAAATATTTCAAAATTACTACCACAGTCATTCCCTTTTTTTTCCCAACATGAGCCTGGGATGGGAACAGCACTTGGAGAGAGCAAGGAATGATGATGAAACAAGGCTGAACTAAAGACTTAGGACCAGATTCCTGCTCTTCTTCCCTAAATCCCGCAAAGTTGAGCTGCTTTTACACCAAACACAAGCAGGGCTGAGAATCGAGGTGGTGTCATCCAGTTTTAACATCCCCCCACGGAAAGCTGGGAATTTTCCGTAACCGGGATTTGAAGCGTCCCCGAATTCGGCCGCCCACGCAGGAAACGTCTCGGAGCAGGTGCTCAGTCCCGGCTGGCTCCACCAGGGTTTTGTGGGATTCTGACTCAGTGCCCAGTTACGATCCCAAACAAAAGGCTTTCAGATGAATTCCAAGTGAAGAAATTGAGGAGGATGAAGTGAAGGGAATGATGGTCCCAAAATGCATTGAAAGGGATGAAGAGTTGGGAAAAAGCCAAAAAACCCAAGGGTTTTGTGCTGGGTTTGCTCCTCCTGCTTCCCAGATCACCTGGTGGAAGAATCAGGAAGCATATCCTGCATTTTAGAGGATATTCCAACCAATCGTTTGCTTGAACATATTAAAAACAACAGAATTCCTACTGAATAATCACTCCTGGATTAAAGTCTTGGGACTATCGGGAGAAATTACAGCAAGTGCGGATTTAATTTTATTTTTTACATGTCACCTTTTGGAGCTCTAAAAGCTCGCAAAAATAGGAGACAGTCCCACAAAACTGGAAAAATCTGCTGTTTGTTTGAGTCCAACTGATCCAGTTGGAATTCAATGATCCTGGTGGGTCCCTTCCAACTCAGGATATTCCAGAATTCCATAATTTGAGTCACAAACTGAAGTTTTATGTTTTACTTCTGAGGTTTTCTCTCTTGTCTCCCCATCCCTCCTGCCACTTTCTCAACAACATTTTCTCTATGACCTCCCATTTATTTGATGCCTAAATCTCTGCTTTTAATTTCTGTTGGAAAAAAAAAGAGAAAAAAACAGTCACATTTCCTAAAAGAGGAGTCAGCGCCCTCCTTCCTGTGATTCCATTATTTATTAATATTAAAAATGTAGGAATTCTAGTGCTGGTCTGTACTGGAGAACCATTTCTGGCCTGTGTTGTGTGGGTGAAAAATAGAAATGGCTTTCCCTTTTGGAAGAGAGACTTCAAAAAAAATCTGAATATTCCTATTTTGTGGCTCAGCTTCCTTCAGCTGGGCAATATCAGGGAATCATGGGATGGTTTGGAATGCAAGGGACCTTAAAGATCGTCCAGTGCCACCCCTGCCATGGCAGGGACACCTCCCACTGTCCCAGGCTGCTCCACCCCCCAGTGTCCACCCTCGCCTTGGGCACTGCCAGGGATCCAGGGGCAGCCACAGCTTCTTTGGGAATTCCATCCCAGCCCCTCCCCACCCTCCCAGGGAACAATTCCTGCCCAATATCCCATCCATCCCTGCCCTCTGGCAGTGGGAAGCCATTCCCTGTGTCCTGTCCCTCCTTCCCTTGTCCCCAGTCCCTCTCCAGCTCTCCTGGAGCCCCTTCAGGCCCTGGCAGGGGCTCTGAGCTCTCCCTGGAGCCTTCCCTTCTCCAGGTGAGCACCCCCAGCTCTCCCAGCCTGGCTCCAGAGCAGAGGGGCTCCAGCCCTGGAGCATCCTGGTGGCCTCCTCTGGACTCATTCCAACAGGTCCAGGTTCTTCTTCAATTGGGGAGAGATTTGGAACCACTTTCCCACTCTTCACTGTCTGGGAATGAGCTAGGCCTGCAACTCTTGCTTTACAAAGCTGAAGTTGGCTGAAATTAAACCTTCCTTGTCTAAACCCTGAGTCTGAGGTGATTTAAGTGCTTCCAGCAGTGAGAGCCTTCAGCTTTTCCTACGTCTTTATTTCACTGGAATATCCAGATTAAAACCACATTCCAAGGATGGTTCGGTCCCTGCATGAGTGTCAGGGAGCAGCTCCTGGCACTGGGAATTGTTGAACTCCATGAGGTGCTCCTGGGCCCATTTCCTGGAACAGCTGGGAATGTCTCAGGCTCTGCTCTCCCTCTCACCCATCAGTCCAACATCAGCTCCTGGAGCTCCAAGGATCCCCTCGTGGGGCTGATTCCCACCCTGGAGAACATCACAGGAGAATTAGAGGCTTTTAAAAGTTCCCTTGTGACCCTGCAGCTAAAAAAGTGCAAACCCACCTGTTTTAAACCAACTCCTGCGACAGGAACACGGAATATTTCACTTTTCAAGGACTGGTGAAGGAGTTCGTGGGCACCTGCAGACACCAACAGGCACGAAGCCTTGTTTTAATCATTAATCCAGCCAAACCCAAGATTAAGTTGTCGTGTCCCAGCCTAACGTGCTGAAAAGATCAAGGCATTTAATGAAGTGTAAAATCCATCCCACTGACGACGAGAGAAATGTCGCTCTCTCCAGGGAAAACTCCGTGCAGAAAATGTGGCTTTTTAATGAAAGTTCTTTGTGTCTGGTTCATATTCGGGGCCATGAGAACAGATTGGGGTTGTTGCTGTTGTTTTGGCACATTCACAGCCTGAAGGGCTGCACCACTTGGTTTTTTCCTAACAATTTGAACTCCTTGGCAGCCAGCCCTGCTCCAGAGTGGATTACTCCTCTCTTATTTAATGGGATGGGTCATTAGCAGATCCAGTCTTGTAGCTGGGGAGGAGAGGAGGAAAAATTTAAGAATTTCTGAGCTGCTTCATGCTCAGTTCGCAGCTCTGGGAACGCAGACCCAGCCTTGAGACACTCAGTTAATTACTCTCTGTCTCGGAGTGATTATTCCTGACCTGGCTTCCTCCTCACGGAGGTTAAGCTCGGCCTAATTGTAGAGGGAGAATTAAAAAATCCCAACCCTGGGAGAGCAAAGATCGACTATGGGAGACTTTTCAAGCTGCATTTTAAGACTGAGTTGGCAAAAGGCACCTAAAGTTTAGGCTACCTGAGAAAGGACTGGGAAACACGTCCTGGGAGAGAATGTTTGGGGTTTAGTCTGAAGGAGAGGAGACTCAGGGGGTTCTGAAGGTCTCTTCCAACCCAGATGATTCCATGATTCTGTGAAATGAGAGGTGTCTATGCTGAGACAGAGCTTGCCCAAATAACACAGCAAATTTATAGAGCAATTCTCTTAAATCTGGTTTATTTGGTGTGAGGACGTCTTCTTGGTGAAGACTCCTTCACTCCCATAAATCCCAGCTTTAGGAACGGTTTAGAACTTAAAAATAATCATCATCTTACTACAGCATTCCTTCCTTTCCAGACAACTGTGCTGGTGTTAGCCAAGCTTTCCACATCTGCTGCAGGGCTCCTGTAATCCAGGTTTTCCTGAGAGCAAGCTGTCATCACACCCGGAGAAGTACAAGTAAATAAATCCCAGTTTGCTCAGACTCCACGAGTGGGCCAGGAATGTTCAGTGCCTTGTTCCTGTAACATTTACACAGGAATATGAACTTCCACGAGCAGAACGCAACGTGCCTCTGGTGAGTAATAAAATACAGAATTTCCTTGCTGCTGGAATTAAATAACCTCATTCTGCCACTCGCTGTAGGATATCACCAGTTGCAAATCTCAGCTTTTAGGGAAAACCACCAGAGGAAAAGGGAACAGGTGATTTTTAGCTTTAGGCTGGAGCTGTGGAAACCATTGAAAGCATCCATCCGTGTGTATGTCTTTGCTCCTTAAAAAAGGATTTCCAAATTTAGCTCTCTGCAAATTGTTGAAGGGGAGGAATAAAGGTGTAGCTGTGAGTAAAGTTCTGTGTGGTGGGAAGCTTTTACTCCATCCAAGGATTTGAAGCTGCCTCTCAGTGTAAGGCAGAGCAATCCCTGTGGAGCAGCTGTTCCCAGAGCTCCCAGCAAGGTTTGTGGTGTTCCTTGCTCAGTGATGGTCACAGGCAGCTGCCCCTCTCAGAAGGATTATTTTTTTGACAGAATTCCAGAATTATCAAGGCTGGAAGACCCCTTCAGGATCATCCAGCACCACCCCAGCAGCACCAGCATCACCCCAAACCCTGTCCCCAAGGGCCACATCCAGACTCCTCCTGAACACTCCCACAGACAGGGACTCCAAACCTCCCTGGGCAGCTCATCCCAAGGCCTCACCGCTCTTCCAGGGGAATTTTCTTTCCCAGCTCAGCCTCATTGATCTCATCCTCATCCCGCCCAGCCTTATCCTTCCTCACAG
>VWPU01008364.1:0-10119 GCA_013398955.1 Callaeas wilsoni
CCTGCCCCTGCCCCTGCCCTCGCCCACACAGGTGCCCAGCTCGGCGTGAGCGAGCCCACGGCCCATCCCGGGTGGGGATGAACTGCAGGGCTCAGAGGGGTGTCCCTTGGGGTGTCCCCTGTTGGTGTAAAAAAGGGGCACACTCCTGCTGATGGAGCAGAGATCCTGGCTGAGCTCATCCTGCTTTGACTCCCTGAGATGGGGAAGGAAAGGGAAAGAATCCAAAGGCTGAAGTTCCCTCATCCACATCCCCTCACAGGGCCGGGAATGCTGCGGGGTTTCTGCACCTCCGGAGCCGGGGTGGCCCCAAATCCCGGATCCAAACACCTCCACCTCTGGGAGCCTGGAAAACCGAGGTTGTTGCGCGGCTGCGAGTCACAGGCTCCCTGTTCAGGCAGGTTCCCTCCATAAAACCCAGCCAAGCCGAACTGCAGCTCTGCAGCAGCATTCCCCCGGCCCTGGGAGGGACAACAGCTCCTCACCCCCACCTCGGGCTCTGCGGCCCCTTCCCCACTCTCCTGGTGAAAAACTGACGGAGTGGGATCGCAGTGGCAGCTGCTGGTGTTGTTCTCCCCCTCTAAAACACCCCAAACTCAACCCCTGCTGCATCCCAGAGAATCTCTGGGACCTTCAAGCTGGAAAAAAAGATCCCAGGGAGGGTCTGTCCCCTTCCTACACCCCAGCACTGCCACCCTCTCTCCTCAGTGCAGTCACAGGTGGCAGCGTGGTGGCACAAACCTTGTCCCCAGGTTTCTGTGGGCACTGGCAGTGTGGGCAGTGAGTGGGGTTTTATTCCGTGTGTGGGGACTTTACTGGCAGATATTTGGATTTTACGAGCCTGCGTCCGTGGGTTTATGGCAGGAAAGGTGGGGATGTTAATGAACTGCTCCAGACACGGGAACGAGAGTGGAAAGGCATTTTCAACGGGCCTTTAATAAATAACAAAGGACCCATCCATTAAAACGTTGTAAGCAATAAAAGATCTGTGTACATTGATGAAAATACATAGTCCCTGGGAAGTTTAAATCCATTATTATCTAAAAATCCAACTGTGCCCACTGGGCAGACAAGAACATCCCTGGGGATGCTCCATGAGAGCCAGGGCCTGAGCACCCTCAGCCAAATTCCAGCACTGCTTTTGGGTGAACTTCTGCTTTTTGAACACCCACAGACGGAGGTAAAGTGGGCTCCGGATCCCGCGGTCCCCCAGCAGGAGGAGGGCTGGATTCCTGCAAGAGAGCCTGGAAATATCTTTCTTTTTTGAAATGTTTGTACAGCATGACTTGGCCGATTTACCTCCCAATCTCTCACGCTGGCCTCAAGCCGAGGGCATTAGCGACACTGTGAGCCAGATAAATGAGCCCAACGCTTTTTCTTCTCCCTATCTGCTGCTACAATTAAAAAAAAAATAAAAAAGGGGCCTTTTCCATCCAAGTGCCTCCCGTTAACCCAGGCGCTGCCGGGGGGGGAGCAGAGGGGCTGGAGAGCAGCAGGGGCCGAGTGTTTGCACAGCCAGGAGTGGAAAAAAGCCATGGAAAACCTGGATGCTTCCTGGCACAGCCGTGGCTGGAGGCCTGGAGACAAGGGATCTGCAGGCAGAAGTGCTGCCAGGAGGGAGCTGGTTCGATATTCCCAGTTATTTTGAGGCAGCTGTGGCAGATCCAGCTCCCAGCTGATGGAATCTTTGGATTTTACGAGCCCGCATCCGTGGGTTTATGGCAGGAAAGGTGGGCACGTTAATGAGCTGCTCCAGACACAGGAAAGGCATTTCCCATCGGTCTTTACTCAAAACCAAAGGATCCGTCCTCTCCAGAGGGTTTGGATCCCTCCAGTGCCACCGGCCTGGTCTCCAGGCTGGCATGGCACCGCTGCCCACCCCGTGGCAGGAGGGTTTGGGGTTCGTGACCCACAGGTGCCATGTCCCACAGCAGGACAGTGACCTGGGCCGCAGGAACTGCTGGGGGAAGGGGGAAACATCCCGACCTCATTTCCAGGGCACAACATCCCGACCTCTCTTCCAGGGCACAACATCCCGGCCTCCTTTCCAGGGCACAACCGCCCGACCTCCCTTCCAGGGCAGAACATCCCAACCCTCCTTTCCAGGGCACAACATCCCGACCTCCCTTCCAGGGCACAACAGCCCAAACCTCCTTGCCAGGGCACAACATCCCGACGTCCCTTCCAGGGCACAACAGCCCAAACCTCCTTGCCAGGGCACAACATCCCGACGTCCCTTCCAGGGCACAACAGCCCAAACCTCCTTGCCAGGGCACAACATCCCGACGTCCCTTCCAGGGCACAACATCCCGACCTCCTTTCCAGGGCACAAACCCCCTCTGTGCCGGGAGAGGGGCAGCAAGGAAACATCGGAACCCGCGGGGCCGTGCAGGTTTGGTTCCAGAGGCAAAGGGGCTTTAATATGAAATAACCCCAATTAACCTGCAAGGAATTCCCAGCCCTCATTTTGTGGTGCTGGCGGGGAGAGAGGGGCTGGAGGCCCGAAGAGAGGGTTTGAGCTGTGGAAGTGCTGGGCCAGGAATGGGGTCAGGGAAGCAGCGGGATCCATCTTCCCCCAATCTGCAGCTCAAGCCCTGCAGTGAGAGCTTGTTGTGACCTGAAGCAAGAAGACCCTGATTTTACTCAGTTAATTGCTTTAAAAAAGGGACAAATCCATCAACATTAAAGTGTTCGACACTCAGCACATGGCTCAGGCTCGGAGCTGAGGTGGTTTTGCTGGGATGGGGCGGCTGCAGTGTGGGGAACAGCTGCCTTTCCAGCATTTGGGTGAAATTTGGCACATTTCGGACAACAGCCTCATTGGTGGGACCTCAATGAGATCTGGAGGGTGCAGAAAGGCCATTCTGACCCCAAACCTGCCACTGCAGAGTATCACAGAGCAGATGCGGGAACCAAAGTGGAGCGGGAATGCCTCTGCGAGTGCAGGCTGGGATTACTGCACACAAAACCTCCGGAGAAACGGTTTCCCTACATTTCAAAAAGGGATCAGCCCCAGGAGGAGGTGTGTTTGCTAAATTTAATTGAAGTAATTCAAACACAGCCAAGGCTTGGGATGTTGTAGGGATCAGACATCGTGGGCACGCCGTGGTTCCACGCCGGGTGACGGGACCTGGAGCCACCAGGGTTGGGTCACTCCAGGAGTTCGGTGTGAGGGAGGCACTCGGTGAACGCTCAGGACAAAGGTGACCAGGGACAGCACCCAGGGAACGGCTGGAGCTGTGCCGGGGGGATTTAGGGTGGATCTCAG
Organism: Callaeas wilsoni; assembly: GCA_013398955.1. Classification (NCBI taxonomy): domain Eukaryota; kingdom Metazoa; phylum Chordata; class Aves; order Passeriformes; family Callaeidae; genus Callaeas; species Callaeas wilsoni. The sequence goes on from VWPU01008364.1 coordinate 3,266, forward strand.
GGAAAAGTTTTGCCCCGGAGGGTGCTGGGCACTGCCCAGGCTCCCCAGGGAATGGGCACAGCCCCGAGGCTGCCAGAGCTCCAGGAGCGTTTGGACAGCGCTCTCAAGCACAGGGTGGGACTGTGGGAGGTGATTTCCACATTGGGGTGAACTCCATGGATCAGCCGCCCCCAAACCCACGGCAGGGTCGGGCTGTTGGGGCTCGGCACCACTCGGGCCCTTCTCTGCCGCATCCGCACCCGGGTACCTGGTTTGGCCTCCGGGAGTTGTGCCACGGTTAATTGCCAGCTTCCTCGGAGCTGGGCTGGGGCTCTGGAGCGAGCCCAAGTGCCGGATGGGGATGAGCCGAGCTCGGGGCACACCCGTTCGGACCGGGCTGGCGCGCAGCTCCCCGAACGTTGGTGACCTCATGCCGCAGACACGGATGAGGTCACTGCGATAATTGCCCTCCCAAAACGATGTATCTTGCGGGAAGAGGATGTTGTGAAGCCGGCGAACTTGCTGGGGCGAAAAAACACCTCGCACGCCCCTGGCCGGGAGTGCTCCGAGGGGAAACTCATCCGCGGAGCGTGCCAGGAGCTCCCGAGAGCGCCGGCGGCTGCGGGGGCATGGCAGGAGAAGAGACGGCGGCAGCCGGGATGCGGCGCGGGGGGAGCCAGGGGATAATTGCAGGAGGAAGGTGTGCGGTACCTGGCGGGGAGGGAGAGGGGCCGTGCAGGGACCTGCCCTCCCCAGGGCACGGGCGGGATGCGCTCCCGGAGCTCTCCCGGCCGCCATCCGGCGCAGGGCGCTGCCAGGGCCTTTCCTCGGGGAAGGAGCCACGCTCAGCCGAGCTCTCCTTCTCAGGCTGCCTCCTTCTCCCACAGCTCCTTCTCCCCCAGTTAAAACCCCGCTGCCGAGCTCGGGGGTGGATCACGCAGGTGCCCGGGGGCTGCAGGTTCCCTCTGGAGCACACAGCGCCTCAGTTTCCCCACCTGCACGCAGCAGCAGCGATGCTCTGTTACCCTCACAAAACGCTCCGAATCCTTTTACAAAACCAGCCCATCATCCCTCATCTGACCCTGTGCCAGGGAGAGCTCCAGAGGGTTTTATCCTCCCGTAGGAAGTTGCTGCAGCCGGGGAGATGCGAGCTCAGCTCAGCTCGGCTCTCCCGAGGTGCCGAGCCCTCCCCACGCTGCTCTCAGCTGGTTCTTCTCCCCGCAGCCCCGTGACAGGTATTTGAAAAGAAGCTGAGCACAATCCTATCAAACCTCCGCAGTTCCTGGGACAAGCCAGACTTTAAGGAGTCGGAGTCCGAGCGAGTTTCACAAGAAAACAAACAGAAATACTTCTGTCGCTGCAGAGGAAAAAAAAAAAAAAAAAGGAGAAGTCGAGGGGAAAATCGCCGCTCTGTGGAAAAAAATCAACTTTTTCCTGAATAAAGCAGAAAAAAAAAACCCGCGGCCGCATTGAGCTGTGACATATGGTTACACAAATAGAAACCACAGAGGGGAAAATCATGTTTTCTCTTTCATTATTTATCACTCTCTAACTGTCTCCAGCTGGGTGAGTAAACAGCCTCATTGGGCTGTAATGAGAACAGCCTGCTGCCACTGTGCCGGGGCTGCCGGAGCGTGTGCGAGCCGGGCTGGGACCCGCCGGGGCTGCCGAGCCCCGGAGCCAGCCCCCGCCGCCCTCGGGCCTCGCTGCGGGCCCCGGGAATCCGGCGGGATGCGGAGGGATGCGGAGGGATGCGGAGGGATGCGGAGGGATGCGGGCACGTGGCCCCGGCGCCCGCAGCATCCTCCCCTCGGCACGCGCTAACGAGGTCCAGGCGCGGAGTTAAATTAAGCGGCCGCTCCGGTTATTGTTCAGGGGAATTATGTGCCCAATTTCCCCCCTGAGCCGCGTTGCAAATTGACTCCTAAGTGTCCCGTGAAATGGCTGCATAATTTGCACATTTGAGAAGCAGGAACGGGTCCGAGCGCCGGTTCTTGGCTTCGCTTTGCTTCCCTCCCCACCTCACCCGGTTTTTGCCGGTTTTGTCGCCGGTTTTCGCCCATCCCGCGGCTCTCAGGGGGCTCAGTCCCAGAGTCCGTGGGCTCCGAGGCCATCCATCCTTCTGTCCCGACCTGAACGGCCCCAAAAAGGGAATTTTGGCGGCTCTCAGCACCGCGGGAGCAGACCCGAGGCCACGATCCCTTCCCACTCCCTGCTCCATCCCCGGGAGCCTCCGCGGCTGCCCAGCAGCTGCTCCCCGGCTCCCGAATCCCACCGCATTTCCCATTGGCTTCCCTGGGGTAGGGAGGATCAGACTCGAAGGCTCAGATTCTCCCTGATTAGGGCAGGCTTTGGATTAGGCTCTGAATTAGGTCAGGGTATGGGATGTTCCACCCTCCCGTCTTTTCATCCCGCGTCTTTCCCGGGCCGTGGATGGAGTTGGGATTCCCTGAGCAGCTCACGGCTGGTGTGGCACACCCAGGGCGAGTGACACGGGTGTCACGGGCACAACCGCCGTGGTCCAGCTTTAATCAGCCTCAGCCCGCCCCAATCCTCACACCCAACACCCCGCCAGGAGCCCCGGGAAGGGGCACCGCGGAAACACCGCCTCCATCCGAACTTTTCGGAGGAGAAAAGGTCTTCGCCAAGAGCCAGAAAGTCCTTGAGCATCAGCAGTGGTGAGCAGCGATTTCCCAGGAAGATTAACCCATTTCTCCAGTGAAGAAGGGCAGCCGTCCCCTCTGCGCCGCGCGGCGTCTGGAGCCCATCCCAGTCCTTCCGACACATGAAAAACTATTAGTAAACGGAAGCGTTTTTAATGAAAACTGACCCAATTTTGAATGCCACTTCTCCTCCCACCTCAGGAATAGGCTGTGCCAGAGTTTGAGTGAAATTAGGTCATTGTTGAACAAAGGTCATGAAAGAACTTGAAAAGCTTTTTGATGGGAAACCCCAGTTTTTATGGGGTTTTGTGGAAATCCCCTCCCAAATAAAGTTATAAATAGAGTGACAAAACAGCACAGGGAGCCAACCATCCCTGTGTTACCCATCCTGTTAAAAAATCCAACTGCAAATTTTACCCTTCCTGAACCTGGCGGAAGAAACAGAAAACCTGGTGAGAACCTGACCTTTTTTTTTCCCCTACTAAATCCTCGCATCCTTCAAACCCGGCCATCCCTGAGGCAGGACGGGGATTTGGGGAAACGTCCCAGGAGCTTGGAGTGTGGGCAGGGAGGGCTCTGCTGCGCCTCTGATTCAACACATTCCCCGTCCCACTGCCAGAGCCCTCGAACTGAATCAAAGGCCTCTTACAGTAAATGCTCCCTGAGCTTTCCCAATCGCCCTCGGGATGAGCTAATCCCTGCCCCATTCCCTGGGAAAGGATCGCAGAGGCAGCTCCTTTCTGTGCCAGACTCGGAACCACTGGGGAGCTCGTACAAATAAGTGGATAAAAGTGGAAGTTTCGGGGTTGGGATGGCCCAAGGAAGTTTTTTGATGTGCAGAGGGTGGTTGAGGGGGCTCCTGTGGGGAGGAGCTTCTCGCCAGGTTTTCTGTTTCTTCCCCCAGACTTGCTCAGGTTCGGATGCATCCGACCCCCAGGTGTGTGCAAGAGGAGCAGCAGCCTGAGAAACTTCTGCCTTTGCTTTTGGGGACGAATTCTAAGATGAGGAGAGGCCTGATCCAGCAGCAGAGGCAGCTCTGATCTGTGGAATAACTTGATTTTTGAAGGCTCCCGTGCCTCGCACACACGTGCCCATACACACACAAATATTCACCCCCAGCACCAATCTCCTCTTCACTCTGAAACAGAAATTTGGGCCAGTTTTGCCTGATTTGCGTGGTTCAAGGTGCTGGTGGTCCCTTCCCCAGCCGGTTTTGTGATTGCCCACCCCTGGTCCCACTCATGCCAAGATCAGAGCTCTGCCACCCCCCTGTCCCCATCCGCGGCACCTCTGCGGGGCCGGAGCCATCCCGAGGGCACGGCGAGCGCGGGCTCGGGCTGCACTGTCCCGGGTGTCCCCACGCTCTCAGGAGCGGCTCTGGGGGACCCTGGCCCGGCGCTGGCCCCAGGGATGCTGCGGTGTCCTTAAACCAAGGGCCCCAGCGGGGGAAGCGGCGCAAGGAGCAGAATTCCGGCCCCAAACCGAGCACAGCGAGGGGTGGGAGGGCTTCCTGCTGCCCGGCTTGGGGGGCTGCTTCCCTCCTTCCCCGGCCTGTCCTGCTGCCGGAGCCCGACCTCCAGAGCTTCTCCAAGCCCACATTTCTGTCCCAGTGCAGCACCTTCCCTCTCCTCCTCGCCATTAACATCCTCCCCGTGTAAATGTTAATGAATTGTCATCAGACCAAAGTAATCACCAGTCAGCAAAACTTAATTTTACTAAAAGACAAAAAGAGGCTTCGCTCTAATTGATGGAAAATTGGTCGTTTCTTGTCAGGTTATTGTTCATTTCCCGCCTGTTAATGACCGGATCCCTCCAGCCGTGCCCAGCCCGGAGCCTGGAGAGCGGCACGGAGGAGAGCAGCAGCAGCGATGGTTGAAGAGGGACATTTTCATTAACCAACTTTCCAAAGGCAAAGCCGAGGGATCTTCCAAAAGGAGCGAGGAGGAAGAGCCCGTGTCCTGCCTGGCAGCTCTGGGGACGCAGCAGCAGCAGCAGCAGCAGCAGCGATGGTTTCCTCAGAGCGCACAAACTGCACCCAGGGTTGATAAGAGACAGCAATTACACTTTTGGATGCCTTTCTGTTTTAATCAGCCAAGGGGCTTGGAACTGGAGGAACTCTGAGATCCCTTCCAAGCCAAACCATTCCCTGATTCCGTGATTCCAAGAGCCAGGCAGAGCAGGCTGGAGCCCCGGTGCAATTCATGGCCTCAGACGTCAGAACGAGCTTTTAAAGTCCCTTTATCACAATGTTCTTGGGTTGGGGATGAAAACCAACGGATGGAGAATTGTCTTTCCCTTCAAACACCGGCAGCCCAAAGGGAAGCAAACCTGCTTCCCACTATCCCCAGCACTGGTTTTAGGGACCCAAGGGCCCTGCCCTGGTCCCGCCTCGCTCGGTGACACCCGAGCACCCACGGGGGCCGTGGAGCCCCATTCCTGGTGGGAGCAGCCCCCGGGCTCCCCGCGCCGCTCCCCGGGCTGGCTCTACACAGGCTATTACGGTAATTTGATAAGCCACTTCTTCGTGATATGAATCTTCGCCTTCGTTAAAGGCAGGGAAAAAAAAAAACCCCATTGCATTTTGATGGCTCACAGGGACAGTTCATTAAGCAATCAACTCTTTTAATGAAATATTTCTTTGTTAAAATATTCATTGATCTGCCGCGGGTGTGCGTGGAGAAGGGGAAGGACCGTGTGTCCCGAATGCTTTTCTGCTGAGTCTTCCCAAGCACGCACTGGGAATAGTGGGATGTGCCCTGGCACTGCCAGGACAGGAATTCCCACAGCGACCCTTGGCAGGGACCCTCTGGAGAAGCCTGGAGCAAGGGTTTGGGGCTTTCTGGGTGTGTTTTCCTCTCCTCTGTCTGGTCTGAGGGAGGATGTGAGGTGGGCTTGGTTGGTGCCACGGTGGCCGGTGACGTGTGGGGACATTGGGACAGAGATGGGGGAAAATTGGGCCAAGAATGAGAGGAAATGGGCAAACGTGGAAGTGGGCAGAGCAGGAAGAGGGCATTCCCGAGGGGAGGGGCGGGTTCTCCCATCCAGGTGTGAGGGGACCCCTTTGTGACCACGGGACGGCACGGCAAAGGACAAATCTGGTTTTAGCCAGATTCTCCAACCCCAATGTAAGAGCGAGCAGGAGGGAGCTCAGGGAGCCAGGACAGAGAACATTGGCAGGAGAAGAAAGAGAGGAGGGGGAAAAAAAATATATCAAAGGGTGAGAAATGAACAACTGCAGACAAAGCAGCGAATGTGGCCTCCCCCCTCCTTCCTCCAACCTTACACCGTGAGTAATTCCCGGCCGGCACCGTGACGGCTCCGACAGGCAGCCACCACGTGCGGGTGAGCATCTCCCGAAGGAACAGAAGGGAACAACGCAGACAAACACGGCAGCAGCCAGTGCAGCCGCGAGCCGGGGCTGCCGCGTCCTGCTCCGGATGAGTAACGTTCTTGGGAAAGCAGGGGAATGATAAAAAAAAGAGGAGAGAGGGGAAAATCCCGCAGGCGAAGTGCGGCGCGTGCTGACGGGGACAGGGGAGCCACGTGTCCTGTGTGCCCAGGTGCTGGTGGCACAGCTGGGCTTGGCAGAGCTCAGGGAATTCCATCCGGGCTGGGAGATCTCCACTCGCAGCTCCTTCCTCTCCTGGAGTGGGGCTCTGCGGGCACAGAGGGACATGGGGCACTGCCTGGAGACCCCCCCAAACACCACATCCTCGAGTTCCTGCGTGGGAGCAGCGCTCCCAGGCACTGGGGGTTTCCCTCCCTCATCCATTACCTCCTGTTCCCTAAAACCCAGCTGAGTCCGACCCTCGGTGTGCAGTGGGGGAAACTGAGGCACGGCACAGCCACCAGCCAGGGTTTTGGGGTGGTGAAAGCGCCCGCAAAGCCCCCCCGGGCTCTGACCTGAGCCCGAGTTGCTGAACACTTCCTTGATATCCCCCCCTCCCCTCTGTGCAGATTTGGGATCCCCCCGCTCGGGGAACCACCACAGGGTTCTGTCCGAGGAACCACCGCAGGGTTCTGTCCAAAGAACCACCACGGGGTTCTGTCCGAGGAACCACCGCAGGGTTCTGTCCAAGGAATCACCACGGGGTTCTGTCCGAGGAATCACCACGGGGTTCTGTCCGAGGAATCACCACGGGGTTCTGTCCGAGGAACCACCACGGGGTTCTGTCCGAGGAACCACCACAAGGTTCTGTCCGAGGAACCACC